>MU270107.1:0-58096 GCA_021432635.1 Thozetella sp. PMI_491
CCCCCCGTGTGTTCCGCCCCTACGCCTCTATCAATGTGCCCCCTTCGAAACGCTGATTGTCTCCTACTCGTGGGAAATGCTCCTCTTAGCTCGGACAAGTCAAAAGTCTAACCTCCAGACCAGCCACCAAGACTTAACGCAGGGTTCCCATCCCAAACTCACACGCTGCCGGAAGCCTTGTCGTATCGAGAGCCGGCTTACACAGTACGATATATCTCACACATCCCCTGTATATATCAAAGCATCGCAAGCTCGCTGCAGGGGCCCGAGGACTCCCCCGCCTCGCCCTCTCCACAAAGCCTCGAATTCAGCCCCAGCCGGGCTCCATTTGGCTCAGCACTTAGCGGTCTGAGGTTACTGTCCGGTCGCTTGCCCAGCGGCCAACTCGAGGGCCGTTCCTGGTATGTGCCACTACATTACTCGTTGCTGCAACTGCCCCCCTCCTAGAGGGGACGCTGCTGTGGTGAGACCGCAGCATAGCCGGCGCCCGAACCGGGCCTGCATTTTACGAGGGCTTCAGCTTTCCAACAACCCCTCTTCCCGTGCGACAGGCGTATGAAGGCTGGGGTGCATGTAACACCGGTTACACAGAGCTCTTTAGAGCGTCGTGACTATGGCGGCGACGAGGGAGGCATGTCGCCCTCAGACATTGGCACGCGGCAGAGTCGTAGTTGACCAGACGTGGGAAGTGCGGTGTGACACACTTTTCCAGCAGCTTCCTCCAGCAGTCCAGGGACCCCGCGCGAGAGGGGCCGACCTCTTCCGTGTTTCTCCTTGTAGTACCAGCCTCCTGGACCCTGCTGCAGGCTCAGGAGCAAGCATGGGGGTTGTTCGAGGAGGAGCCACTACATACGGAGTTTGGGGATTGGCCAACCAGGACTGCTGGTGGAAGTAGTATAAGCCCATCGGCTTTTGGTCTGCACTGTTCGGCAAGCTGCAGGCGTGGAACCTGCATTAGGACGCTGCAGAGAGCCTCGATACGGTCGCTACCCGCACACCTTTGTAGGCTCCAGTGCCTTTCAAGGCGAAGAAGCTCATTCAGGAGAGGGGAAGAAGAAGGAGGTGAGGGAAAAAAAAAGTAAACTCACAGACTTCTGTATTCCACTTTACTCCACAGTGTTACGTCGAGCCATCCTGGACCGAACCGTGGGTGGGAGCGCCTGTCTCCGGGAGTCAATCTCTCGAACCAAGAATCGAACGATTGTTCCCGGCAAGGCGCCTCAGGCCGGGCGGCATGCACCGTGCGTACGGACCACAAGAAGGCACCCTAGAAAGGTCGGAATGCGACCTCATCGAGATGTCACAAATGACAAATGCTGAAAGGGGAAATAAAAGGTCAAAACACACAAAAGAAAATTTTCTGCGCGGACGATCGACTGATCTGACTCCAGATATAAGATACGCCCTATAAGGTGCGCTCGAGCATTTCGGTGAGATCTAGACTTGGTCACTTCTCACCTAGCTGGCCATCCACCCTCCTCCGGCGGTGGCTGGCTGGGCGGGAACTTGTCACAGAGCCCCTGGATGGGCTCGGATTCGCTCACCTGCCGTGCTGCCGGCAGCTGTTCTCAAGCGCCCGCGCGCTGTCGCCCCCGTTCGCTCAGACAGCCACCAACTCCTTAGGACACCGGGCTAATAGCCCAACGAAGGGAAGAGGCGCGCCCCGAGACATCGGAACCGTTCTTTCGAATCTGCCCGTCGGCAGATAGGAAGCGCACTAGGCAGGATCAGGCCAGATCCGAATCTTGAAAAGGCAAATAGGTCGCAAACGTGTACATCGCGGGCAGCGAACACTGGCTTCTGAGTTCCCGGGCTCGCTGAGCGCTGCTGGCCCGACGTGTATACGGACCGGCGTCGTTGTCGGCCTGCGGAGGGGGTGGGAGGGGGGTGGAGGACGAAAGATCTGGCCCGTGTCGCTGCCGTTCCGGGCTCCGGGCCAGTTGGTCGACCTCGACCCATGTTCTCGCGGCGATGGGCGCCGTGTCGTGTCGCCATCGGATTGGAGGCTCCTTCTGTCTGTCTCTCGTTCCTGGCCGCTCTGCCTACTTCTTGGGTACGCCCCGGGGCGCGTCGCGCTGTCTCACTCTTACTCGCTCCCCGTGAGACACCCTCTTCGGCCCACTCCCGCTCCCTCCAGGGCGGCATCTGGCCCCAGTGGCCAGCCACGCCAGCCTCCTCCCAGCGGATTGGGCGTCCACAGAATAGCGAAAATGGTGCACTTGATTCGGGGCCGTGTACCGTGCGTTGGAACGCAACCGTGCGGCGGCGGGGTCCCCTCCCCGGCAGCGCTTCCGGGCCACATCCCAGAGGGCCTCACTGCAACGCTCACGCTGAGCGGGTCGCACGGTTCGGACTACAACATCGGTCAGGGGCCCAGCCGTGGCGTCCTTAGAGGCCCTTCCCAGGCCGCGCTGCGTAGCATTCCTTTCGCCTCTGCCTCACTCATCCGCCTTGGGGCATACCCAAGGTTCCACGGCGGTCGCCGCCCGGCGTTTTTTAACGTAACTCGTTGCTAAATCGGGGGCCTGACGAGAGCCCAAAGAGCCCCGGGGCTCGGCATAGGAGCCTCAAGTGTTTTTTCCCTCCTGGGGTTGCTTTCGACTCCTGACTAGGACATGCGCAGGCTGCGGAGGGCTTGTGCAGACCAACTAGGTAGGCCAACCAGCTTGTACAGCCTGTACGGAGTAGTAGTAGGCCATCTCACCGCGTCCGAAGCCCCTCTCTCTAAAGGCCCTATGCGGGCCAGCCTACCTCGTCATCTGCGACCCTGCTCCTCTCCTCTTCGCCTGCCTTCGGGCATATCCTCAAACACGCCTCTTCGGGTTTATGTGCTCCGCGGGTCGTGAGGTACGTGGTGGGCAAGCTATCCTCACGGTCTGGGGCGTGTGCGCTCCGTGTGGTGAGGATACGCATCCAATATTTGTGCTCAATAATCTCGACGCCGGAATACCACACAATTGAAATTACCTTCCCCAGACACCCATCGCCGTCACCAGTGGTCGACACGCATATGACGGCATAGGATACCATTCACACCTGCTCCCCAGAGCTAAAATTGCGCGGGGGAGGCCCGTGGCCCCGGGGGGTGACGCGCTCTCTTTGGCGGCGCGCAACGCGTTAGACATCCCATGTTCATGCGAATCGCGACGCAGCATGCGTGATCTCTATTTCCCAGCTACCCCTCCTCTGCAGATTGACCCCTCTTCCAGCCTAGGTTTCCGCGATCGTATGGTGGTCAGCAGACCCAGTCGACCAGGGCACCCACACAAGAACAACAAGACCAAGATCGGAGGAGACATGCGTGGCCGGCCCACGATGCCCTTACGGGCTCGCTAGTAACAGCTCGGTAGAGGGACGTCGGACCGAGGAACATGGGAGGGGTGTTTGGCCGGCTGGGCGGATCTAGGGTCCCCCAACCCACCGCCATCACCACCGTCGCGTTCACGGCCGGGGGGGGGGCAACCCCCAGAACAGACAGAGCGCAGGTTTCAAGCGGGAGCGACGTTTCGAGAGCCTGACCGGTCCCACGTTTGGTTCTTGTCCCTGGTAGAATTATGCATAGAGCCCTGGCCAATCTAAACGATGTTTGATCGTACACTTTATTCTCGACCGACACGGTGGGGATTGCGAGGTCACGAAACAGAAACTTTGTTTGGCTATCCGCGGATAGAGCTGCTGCTAGCATGTGTCTAGATCAAACTTTCTAATCATAGCATAGAGTGCCAGCATGTTCTACATAGTCTCTACTGTGGCTTCCTGGATTGGGCGCTCACTGGGGAGCCAAGAGAAGAGGCGTCTCAGCGGCTCTGCATGGGAGCAACAACCGGCCCACCGGTGTGCGACCATCGTCTATCGCGCAATAGCCGGCATTGCCACCGGGCACTCTGACCGTCTTATCGCCGCTGGGCCTGGGCCTGCCTGTCGGGTCCGACGGCAGATAGAATAATCGCCTCATCGAGCGGTCGTCGTTGGCCGGCCGGGGAGGCTGACATGACGTGAAACATAGCATCTAGGTGGAAATGAAGACAGGAATAGCATCCTGTATCAGCGCCTCGGAACAGCCAGTCCTAGGCCGCGCAAGCTGCATCTGCCGGTCCCTCGCCGCTGCGAGGCTTGGGGGGCGTCTGTCGGTCATGAAAGGGGCAGCCATCAGCTTACGTCTGACGAACTTTGGGGCTCGGGAAAAGGCTGTTTTGTTGCTGCCAGCCCACGGCTTGAGATTTGGCCGCATACTCCCATAGGGTAGCCCGAGGATGCGTAGGAAGGAGGCGGCACTGCCTTGTACATCATCGCGATACGAGGTGTCGGCCTAGCCACCGTTGATGAATAATTGGCAAGGAGCCAGCCAAGGCCGTGGTCTGGCACCGGGGCGGCCCGGCAACTCGAAGACGGAAGAGGGAGTAATTGTGTAAATATCGACGCGAAGAAGTGACGTCGAACATCCTCATTGAGGAGTGGCACCGAGGAGATGGCACGAAGCAAGGCTACATTGGCCTTCGGGGTACACAGGCTCGGGGGTAATATGCGGCGAAGCTTTGGGGAGTTGTTCAAGTCGGCCCCTATTATGAAAAGGCCCAATTCCATCATTCAACAGAAGATTATATATCCTAGTCCCTTAAGAAGAATAACAACCGTGTAGGAAAACCGAATCTAAGGTTGGCCTTGAGCCCACCCCAGGGATATTGTTGGTATATCCGGGGGGTTGTTTGCTCACCCATGTAAAGGTGTCGGCGAATTTCTTTGCTGCCAGCCAGGGCCGAGCCCAGTACCTGTTGCTACAGTTCCTCAGTCGACGAGCTTGCGATGTGTGTATCAACTCGCACCCGGCCGACGTTGGGTTGGTCCTCGGCCGATCGGTATCGCTCACCAGTTTCGTGCGGCCCTGTACTCTCGACATCGACCATGTCGTCCGACCACTGCCACATCACATCAGTTTCATCGATGAGAAGAGCCAACCAAGTAGGGACATGTATCACCGGCTCGACTTACCACTTGAGTGCGTACTATTGAATCGCCGAGCGAGTTCGTCCACTGCCGGTCGCCTTCGTCCCAGGTCCTCTCGCTGCCACAGGCCACGCGAGACGAACACCGATGGAACGGCGCCGTCTTCTCACCGGGCACCTTCCCTACCTTCTTTTTAAGGAAGCCAGGCACTGCCACCGGGGGAAGCTTGACGGGGTGTGAGGATGTCGTTCGCATGAGCCAGGGGTTGCGGGGAGGGAGCTGGCTATTCTTCGTCCTAGTCGCAGGCTCGGCGGACAAGTCCGGCCACGGGTTGGTGTCAACCGGACTGGAACTAGTCGCTATTTCCTCGAGGCTGACAGGTGCTGTCAGGAAGGCGAGTTCTCTGCCTTTGTCGTTGGTCGTACTATCAGAACTCCGGGTTCTGCTAGCAAGGGAGGCCTCTGTCGACATGGGGGGAGATGACCGCTTGCTCTTGCTGTGACGGGTTAATCAAAGGCTAGAGCCATCTGAAGAGGGAGAATGGCAGAATAAACACACCTTCGTAGTATACTGGGCATCTTGAGGCTCCAGGCAGCCCTTGTTGTTCCCGAAGTACTGATGTCCGGATCATATTCCTCCTCCAGCCTGGGCCAGATCCGGCCAAGGCCGAGCTTCAGTAGGTACCGACGATAGACATTGATAGCTTCCTTGGTGGCTCCGAAGGAGACAAAGAGGGGTATCACAGTGAGTATAGGGGTGTAGTTCATATTCTGAGACGCAAAGTCCAGCTCGTCCGTCAGGATAAACGTGATGCGATTCCATGCATTGGGCGAGCTGCCGGTCCACTGATTCGGGGGAGGGTTGTAGTGTATCTGATCGTAGTTGTACGGCCGGCTCCAGCTCACCTGAGAGGTGATATTGCTGGCGAGGAAGAGGAACTGCACGACAGAATAGGGGATTAAGATTGCGAGAGTGAGAAAATACAGTTTCCGGCGGACGCGGGCCTGCCGGATGGCCATCTCGTTGCCGCTCGAGCTGAGAAGGTTCCGGTTATTCCTATCGACGTCACGGAAGCGTTTCCATGTTAACGCTAGGGTATATTAGCATCGCGGGCGTGCTAATCGATGAGGCGGAAGAAGAAGGATCACTTACCAGCAAAGATTGCTGCACCGAGGGTTAGTATTGGGGGAGGTATCACAAAGGTGATGAGGTACGGCAGGGTAGAGTCGTAGTTAGCGAGGCAGCCGATCAGAGGACCGATACTGTATCTCTGAGACTGCACAAACCAGGTCATAATCACCTGAAGGAGGGGGATAGGGAAGATCACGAGGCCCGAGACCAGGTGCCGGCGTCGCCTCTCCGCCCTTGAGAGACTGGTGACGCGCGAGAGCGCGACCTTGTCGGCTAGCTGCCGCATGATCTCGAACACACAGGCCGTATAGAGGGTATCGAGAGCATAGAAGAGGTACACCTGCATGTCGCACCAACCGTGCCCCAACCACCACTTCGCTGTGTTCTCGTCCGGCCATATCATGGCGTTGACGGAGTAGAAGACGTTTAGGACCATGGTGGTGAGGCAAAAGACGGCGGCGGCGAATTCGCCATTGCTCCAGAGAAGCTTCATAGGCACCCAGCAGCAGATATTGGCTAGAATCCCGAGGAACACTCGGAAGAAGAGGTTCGCCTGCAAGCTTGGGTTGGTGTACGGGCCGTCCCCAGGACCTAGCCCCGGCTGCTCCGTCGTGTTGGTCGCCATGGAGGGGATAGATTCGAAGCGAGACATGAAGGCGGCGGTCTTGTGTAAGGTGCTGAGGGCGACGAAGGTTTCTTCAAGACAGTGAATCACCCCCCTGGGCCTGGAATCTGCATGTGCCCGCGTCGGAGATGCAGCGTTGGGATGAAAACTTGAAAGACGAATGCCGGCGAGCGGGCACGATCAAGCCAAACGAGCAAGAAAGGAGACATGCATGTTGTATCTACAAAGATGGTGCGATATCTCCCAAGTGCTGGGTAGGCGAGACCTTCTTCTATGGGCCTCCAGACCCGGGAGGACGCCATCGTTTTATTCACCTTTTGTTGCAAACAATAAAAGAACCCAGCTAGAAGCCAGCTATATTCTCAGATTAGGCTGTCAACTCTTAGAATCGACAATAAAGCGAGCGGATGAGATGCGATGGAGGACTAGCGACTAGACAGCCTGGGCGGCGATGCTGTTGTTCTGCTTGGTGGCCTATTCAATTCTATTCAGACCGAAAAGGGGAATAGCCCGGCTCTGGTTCAAAGAAACGGCCGGCGCGCGCCGTCCACAAACGCCCCTGCAAGCAACCAGAGCCCCTCACGCGAAATCCAAAAAGAGGAAGCCAGCTCCCGCCAAGGACAGAGCAAGAAGATTAAGGCTAGATGCGCAGGTGAATTAGCAATATTTCCGAAGCAAGGGGGCGGTCATGAGGCGGTTTCAACGTCTCGATGGTGCCAGAGATCACACATGGGAGTTTGATCATGAGGCAAACTGTCAATGGATATCTATTTTGCGGTCAATCTGGAGGTCAGTTTCTGCGCTATCTCGGCTCTGAAGGGTAGGAGAGAGAGAGAGCATGTTGCTTGTTGGCGATATTTTGTTTGCCCCAAAAAGGAGCAACTACGTTACTCGCGACTGCCTATACCAAGCACATACCTGACAGCTCGACCAAAATCGTACCTAGGTAGGTGCTTATCGGTTCCCTTATCGGAGAATCATGGAGTGTCTGGGCTTGCACTAAAGAACGAACTGGGCCTAGCCTGCCAATTTCGGCAGGCCGACGCTCGACACACGGACGTCGGCTCAAATCTGGAGATTGAATCGCGTTTCGACGCGACCGCAATGCGCCATCAACCGAACCCTATCCCATCTTGCGACGAAACCCCCTTGGCCTTAAATCGCAACAGCCGCCACACGCGCACTCTCGCGACAAATCGAATACCCTAGAGCTCAGCTGCCCACCTCTCCGCGCATCATGTCGGCCTTCCTCCGCACCACCGCCCGCGCCGTCAGGCCCGCCGCCCGTGCCTTCAGCACCACCGCCCGCCGCGACATCGCCAAGATCACCATCGTCGGCAACCTCGCCGACACCCCCGAGCTGGTGGCCACCAGCACCGGCCGCGAGATCCTCCGCTATGCTGTCGCTAGCAACTCGGGCCCCCGCGATTCCCGCACCACCAGCTGGTTCCGTGTGACCAGCTTCGAACCCGAGGGGCCTCGTCGCGATTTCCTGCGCACCTTGCCCAAGGGCAGCTTGGTGTTTGTCGAGGGCGATGCGACCATCAGCACCTACGAGGACGCCAACGGCCAGATCAAGAGCTCGTTGAACGTGGTCCAGCGTATGCCCGACCCCCTCTCCTTTGGAGCTCCGTGTCCCATGGTAATGGCTAATATGATGCGCTCCGCGCCCGCAGGCAACATTGAAGTCCTCAAGCGGCCCCAGACGAGCGAAGCGCCCGAGTCGGCCGCTGCTTCGGCTTAGAGTGCGCCTCTGGCTCTTGGGAATCGGGATGGAGTTTATGTAACATGATAGCTACCGGCGGGGGCAGGCGAATCTCTACTCGACAAATACCGCGGCTTTCCTTTGTCCTTGCGCAATTAGGTGTTCGGTAAAGGGGAAGCGGACCGGAGGTCTTGGACCACGGCTATGCCCGTTTGAAACTTGATACCACTAGGCCATTTTTCTGGCTTGTCTCGGCAGGCTGGACCGCTTACCTCTCCTCCCATGTACTAGTTGCCAATATTAAGCCATGTTCAGCCACTCACTGTCCCCTATTCGAATGTTCGGGTCCGGGTGCATGCCCCGGGTGCATGCTCTGAGCCGGCGCCTCCGAGCTTGCATGCATTACTAGGTAGTACGAAGGCCATCGAAGTGGACGGTTGAGCAAAGAGGGGACAGAAGAATAGGCTGGGGGCGCAGAACCCTCGGAGTGACCTCCTTAGCTATCGAGACGTCTAATATCTATACCAAATTCGCCGAATCCATGCATCCAAAGCCGGCAGCCACGCCTCCCTCCTCGCTCTGGTCGCCTTTGGTGCGCAGCAAATACCCTCCGCCGTCGTTGCGCAGGATGTCCCTCGTTTCCTGGTTCCACAAGCACGCACCATACATGCCTAGCTCGCAGATGACACCGCCCTTCTCGACATTCCCATTGCGTAAGATAACATTCGCTACAGGTGGAGGCGTGATGAGCTTCATCAGGATGTAGGATCCCCAGTGCGCCTCCGGGACCGTCTTGAGGTGTGCAGGGATCGCCGCCTTGTAGAAGTTGTTCCCCCCGCCCTCGCGCTGCGGCTTGAGCACGAAGGACAAGCACTTTTCTGGGTCTGTGGCGAGCTTGCGTGCCTCCAGGCCCGACGGCGTCGTGTCCATGGGATAAATGTCGGTGAACGTCCCGCGGAGTTGGTCTCGGAGGCCAGCATCTTCCGGAATGAAACGATTGAGTGCCGACTGTGAGTCGTCGACCTCTGGAAGGGCTAGGACCTGTTGCACCTTCTTCATCCCGGCGAGCTGCGTGAGAACCGTGGGGCACTTGATGGCGCCGGACCGTTCAATGTGGTATCTCGCGTCCCAAGATTTGGCATCGGGATAGTCGCCTGGGCCATAAGCGGATCTCAAATAGACAACAGCGACTTCAAACACTCTGGACGGATTACTCGGCAGTTGGTATACTAGCTGACGCTTCGACGACTCCGCGATTGTCGTGTGTGTGAAGATCTGCGAGACGGGGAGTCTGAAGACAGGAATTCCCGATGCCTGTATTTCGTATTCCAGATGCCGCTGGTCGAAGACATTGCGCTCGCCATCCTGCACGAGGAAGATAACGCAAGTGGGATGACCGAGCTCTGACGTACCATACGCCGTATGGGCGTCCTTGAGGCCCTTGGCGAGACCCGCCGTGCTGTCATTCGTGGGGAGATTTACCGAGAACGCACCGTTCGCGAGGAGAGGGTACTCGGTGGCACCCAGGAACTTGTGCAGGCCGCTGGTGTGAGCTGACAGGCCACCGAAAGACGCAGCGATGGTGTTAAACTCCACTTGCTTGACTGTCATCGTCTCTCCGGCCGCGCTGGTTTCTTTGTGGACCATGTAATCGGACCGGAAGAGCCCTAGAGACAGCGGTTGGACGTAGCCTTCCTTCTTGACCCTGAGATGCACATCCCATAAGCTTCGGATGAAGTCGTCCCCATCAGCAACCCTGAGCGAGTTTAGCATCTACCGGCACTGTTCCCGAGTCGACAAGAGAAAGCCGTGCCGCCTTGGCCTGGGCAGGAGCGCAAGGGAGATGACAGCGAATGGGACACTCACTCCTTTACAATACCACCGAGGAACTCTTCATCTTGGCTAATCCGGGCATACAGTTGGTTGTATGCCGTCTGAACCGACCTGGCCTGCTCAAAGCAAGCCTCAGGAAAGGGACTGGGGAACAGCGTCACAGGCGCCGGGAATGCAAGGATGCCTTGGTCATCCCCGGCTGCGGCCGTCAGCTGCGGAGGGGGGCGCACGGCAAGTCCATGAGCGATAGTCCAATCCTTGATCGCCTGGACTAGTCTCTCTTCCTCTGACACCGCAAGGCTCGGAGGATACTCGGAAACCATGGCGCTGGGTTCCACCAGGGGTGACGTTTCCGGGCAACCTTTTATGTAGTAGCAAGATTGGAACTGAAGCGCCTTATGCGAGGGGTGGTGTATGAAAGGGGGCCCGGGAGGGGCAAATATGGCCAGCCGGAGGAGGAACGCTGGAGAGCGTCTAGACTGGCTGTATGGAGGTGGGGGACGCCGAGAGACCAGGTAGGTGAAGAGCTGGAGGGATGTTTCGTTCGAGGTAGCTCTTAAAAATGACTTGGAACTTAAGGGGGGAAAGAAGCGCTCGATGCCGCAATTCAGACTAGAGGCGCGCTTGCCTCGAACTTTGGGCACCACGAGCACTTGAGCTGTTTTCGGCCCGGGGCCGGAGTAGGGCGGTCGCTATTCAATTACTAACACATCAGAGCTCACCCCGCGCCGACATCGACCTCAGGAATGCCCCCACCTCGGAGAACAGAATGGAACCTGCGATTTAAGCACAGTCGCACAATGCAGGTCATATCTCACATGCAGCCCACTACCTTCTGTCGTCTGGTAGGCCTTCACTTGAACCCTCCTTTCAGAAGGCGGGGCATGCAAGGCGCAGCCCTAATCGCCAATGGGAAGGAGTCTTTTGGTTTGTAAGACGGGAGAGGGCGATATTATAGGGTTAAGTGATATGCTAAAGAGGCATTCGGGCGCCTGAAGGATTGATATAATCCAGTCTCCGCTTTCTTAGCATCACCATGCTACCTTGTTCGCGTTTCCGGCTTGGATGTGCGACTCGCTCGCTCCAGGTCTTTTGTGAAGCAACGAGGGAGCTTGAGCGAAGAACTGCCAAGTTGAGCAACCAACCACGTAGTACTTCGGCCTTACACTCTACGTGAGGCAGCAACCCCTCCACATCGAACTCCTCCAGGCTTATCGATAAACCGAGAGCTAACAACATACTGTAGTGTACCTTATTGAGACTATCGAAGGTACAGTACCTCGTGGCTTTTCTCCAGCTGCTCCGCTTTCCAGTTTACCCTGATCAATTTCTAGACGGCCCCACCACGCGTTCGCTTGTGCACCAACTTCACCATCAAAAAGATCGCGTGGCTTGCCTGCGACGCGACCCTGCCAGTAACCTGCACTGTCGTTACGAAATTCCTTTCCGTGCTCGGCCGCGCACTGGGAATCCAGTCATTCAACAGAGTATCCTCATTTCCGACCGATCGCGCCCCGGCCACTGCTGCTGCGCGACCTGAAACAGCAGCCTGCCTTTTTCTTTGTATTTCAAGTTCAGCCTGTGAGGTACTCCATATTCGTTGTGAGCCGCGTGGGGCAGGAGCCAACGAGGTAAGCACACAGCAGTACTCTCGCTCTGAACGGCACCCCACTGACGAACGATTCTCATAGCACAAGCCAGGCTGTCGTCAACACCTCCCGGCTGGCTTTTTGTTCTCGGCGCTCCTTCCCAGTCGCTTCTCCCTCAAGGTTCACGGCCCTTGCCGAAAGAGCAGCTACCTTGGCTCCTCGATGCGTGTGAGTTCCAATTTGCTAGTTCCTTTCCTGACTCTTGAAGCTACAGGGCCGTGTCGTCCCACCATGGACTCATCCCATGTCCTCTCTACGCCTTGACACGCCTCTATCCGCTGTCTGCTTCGGCTCGCATTCCGTCACGCCAAGGGGTTTTCAGTTTCCCCCGCGAGACGCAGGTTTCCTACGCTTCCATGAGTGGGTACTCACATTTCCTTGAGCTCTACGATACTTGAGCGGATCACAAGGCGCTCGCCAGTAACACTGACGACTGGGCAACGGGTCTGTGTGCTGGGATCCGAAAGACGACGCTGCAGGGCGCCGTAGCCCCGTATTCGTCCCCTACATCACTTTCCCTTTACTGATCAATCTACCGTCTAGTGCGCCGTATGAACCACTGCAACCATGGACTCTACTACGGGAAGTGACCCCTTCCTGTGGAATGAGGACCGCCTTGCGGAAGAGCTGAGCAACCCTGATACGCGATGGGCCTCCGCACTTCGGAGATTCCCAGATACCTCCAAGCTTGCCATGAAGCTGCGCGAAAATGAGGTAGACGGCGAGGTGCTTATGACATATGAAGACGCGTGGGGCAGCCCTCTCTTCCTGCATGAGTTTCTGCAGAAGAGCCTCGAAGTCACAGGCATGCGTCAGCAGATGGCCGTCAAGAGTCTCGTTCAGTCCTTCAAATCAGGTAGCCCCGCCTACCAGAGGTGGAAGGCGGAGCAAGATACTCAAAGTCAGATTAAAGCTGAAGATCCGGCCATCCCTCTCACAGCAACACTCGCATCCGTTCCGGCCCACACCCCGCATAAAGACATCCCGCATAACGACCCTGACGACCCGCACCCTCCCCGCGGTACCGGCTCTTCTGCCCCCGCTTGTGATGCCGTCCAGGCTGCTCAGGGTCCTTCTGCTAAGGATGGCGACGCTACCCCCCGGCCTCCTGCTCTATCTTCGGAGAACTTGATTCGGAAACGAACCTTTGACGAGATGCAAGGCGAGGATCACCCAGCCGATGACCCCCTACCCGAAGAGCCTGAGAAGAAAAAGAAGAGGATAGTGCCGGCTGTCGCGTCCTCTGTGGTGAACACCAACTTGGTAGCTCAATTTCTTGCGGACGAAACTGTGGAGCATGTCTTACGAGGTGGACACTCATCACAATCCTATCTTGGCAAGGTCAGGATGGACCCAGCCGAGATCTTCATGCCCGACCCGCGACCTTTCGATAGACCCGAGAGCTTCGTTTTCCTGCCAAGCAAGATACTTCCGACTGGGCGGCGTATCCAGGTCCACCGAGCTCTACGGCATTATCTCATCCCTAACGACCTGGTCAAGATTCAGAGACGGAGACCCGAGAAGGATGATATCCTGCCGGTCTTTGGCGAGTCAGATGACGAACTGGACGAAGAAACAAGCCGGCAGATCGAGGAAGACGAGGCCGAGGACGCGAGAATCGAGGCTCGCCGCCTCAAAGCTGCGTCAAAGCGTCTCCTGAGTAAGGACGATGTAAAGGCTACTCTCGAGGCTTCGATCGCCTCGCTAGAGCAGGACTGGGAACTTGGCAAGCTACCGAAGCTGGCACGAAAGGCGAATAAGATTTGGCACGACTCCCGGCTGGCCGGCAACCACCAGCTGCAGATTGACCGTGCCAGGGCGGATTTGGAGCGTTATAGCCAGCGCCTTGCCAAGCTCTCGGACCATATATCGATGGAGAACTGGACTAATAAGAACGACGTAGAGCGCCAGTGCGGCGTTCTTGAGCAAACAGTTCAAGACAGACGATATAGCCGGTGGCTCGTCGAAATGCTGAGTAGCCCAGTCCCTCCGCCCGCACCCTCACAGTTGCCGCGGCTTCGGCCGCGTGCGAAGAAGACATATGACCACCTGGAAGAGGACGAGGAGATACTCAGTAGCGGGTCAGATGCGGATGACTTTATCGATGACTCAGAACAGCCTCAGGTCGGGGAAGAAACTATGGGCACGCCGGAGCGCGTCAGCACGGGCATGGAGCGCCCGCCCAGCCCTTCCACTCCGCCTTCGAAGGTGTCACCCAGCGATTCGAGCACCCGTCCCCACTCGTCCCAGGGCACGTCGTCAGGAGCCGGCAGGACTACGAAGATCATCATCAGGACTCCTCGGCACGCTGACAAGTTAAAGGAAGCCATTGTGATCTCGTCGGCATCCCCGCCAACTCCGCCTCATGTCAAAGTGGACAAGCCGCTTCCGGATTACGGCGACATTCAGGGCATTCAAGCCCTCGGTGCCCAGTATTGGGAAGCTAGCTGTGATCCGATGCGTCTGGTAGTTGCGGTGCTCTGCATCGATAACTGGGTGCACAAACGCGCCAACTTGCTTGAGCAGATCAATCGCCACGATGCCCAATTCTTATGGGAAAAATACATACTCCATCTGCGACCTACTTTGGCTTCTACCACGGAGACCCCTGCGAGCGCGCTTACCGCTAAGGAGCAGTCGTTTGCATTTGACCTTGCCAAGTTGTTTGACGCGTATCTTTCCTGCAGCATCACGCGACTCCAGCGAAGACTACTTCGAGCAGTCACTATCCAGCGCATTCAGCAGTCCGAATCGGCATTTGTGTCGTTGCACGCCTTTCTGCGCAGCATTGCTCCTAGCTTCTCTACATCTTCAGGCGCGACAGCCCTGACCGATTCCCGTTCCGACGCCGATTCGTCGAACGACGAGGTTCACTACGCCCAGAACGAGGACGGAGCAGCGGAAGGCCGTGACAACAGCACGAGCAGTGAACTAGGCCCAACAGACCAGGTCATCCTCCCGGAGCAGCTGTCTCTCGATTCTGGTGGCGAGGAGGAGGACACGGTGGACACGCGATCGCCGGGTAAGAAGCGGCGATCGAAGCCGCGTAGAAACCTAGCCGCCAGGAATCTTCGCATGAGAACCTTCGAGCACAATGCAGAGATGGAGACGCGCCGGCAGCAGCTGCACGAGAATCTCGCGAAATATGGTACGGTACCCGGCGACCGATCCCGGCTAATCATCAACGAAGCCAAGAAGGACAACCAGGGGTTCATATATATACATGACCATATTTCCCCCTACATCAAAGACCACCAAGTAGAGGGAGTTCGGTTCATGTGGAATCAGGTGGTGGTCGACTCGAAGGCGCAGCAGGGGTGCCTCCTCGCGCACACCATGGGTCTCGGCAAGACCATGCAAGTGATTGCGCTGCTTGTCGCCATCGCCCAAGCAGCTGCATCGGAAGACCAGGCTATATCTTCGCAGGTTCCAAAGCACCTTCGCGAGTCCCGCACCCTGATCCTGTGCCCTTCCGGATTGGTCAACAACTGGGTTGACGAGCTGCTGCGATGGGCGCCTCCGGACTTGCTTGGTTCCCTTAGGACAGTTATCAGCACTACGGACAACAACGAGCAGCTTATTGGCGAATGGGCATCTGAGGGCGGTGTCTTGGTCATTGGGTATGCGATCTTCAAGAAACTCGTCTTGCAGCTAGAACTCGCTCCCTGGCTGTACGAAAAGCCAAACATCGTCATCGGGGATGAGGCGCACACTTTGAAGAATCCCAATTCCCAGGTGTCGAAGGCGACCCAGGACTTCCGCACCATGGCGCGTGTCGCCATGACTGGTTCTCCACTGACGAACAACGTACTGGATTACTATGCGATGATTGACTGGGTTGCGCCCAACTACCTGGCTGACATTGATGAGTTCCGTCGAGAGTGGGCCAACCCGATCAAGGAGGGCCTCTACGCCGACAGCAGCGCCGCCGAGAAGCGCAGGGCGTTGAAGCTGCTCCAGGCCCTGAAAGAGACCGTCGGTCCCAAGGTACACCGGATGGGTCCTAGCACACTCAAGGGCCACCTCCCTACCAAGAAGGAGTTTATCCTCTCCTTGCGCTTGACCGAAGTACAGCTGAAGGCGTACACGGCCTACATATACGGCGTGGTCCATGACCCGAGCGTTTCCCAACTAATAGACGGAAACGCGAAGATTTGGAGCCTGGTTACTCTTCTGGGCACGCTCCTCGCCCACCCTGCCATCTTCAAAAGTCGACTTAAGGAGCGTCAGAACGAGGCAAGGGTGACCAAGAGCGACGACCTGGTTGAGTTCCCACCCCGCTTCATCCATGACCTGCTGGCCACCATGATTCAACGGGATTTATCGGATATTCGTTACTCGTGGAAGGTGGTTGTGCTGATGCGCATCCTAGACTTGTCGAAGCAGGCCGGCGACAAGGTGCTGATATTTTCGCAGAGCATCCCGACTCTTGATTTTCTCCAGAACCTGTTCATCAATTGCCGAATTAACTACTCGCGCCTAGATGGCAGCACGCAGACCAAGCTCCGCCAAGATCAGGTCAAAAATTTCAACTCGAAAGACGGCCCAGACGTATACCTGATCTCGACGCGTGCCGGCGGCGTTGGCCTCAACATATTTGGCGCGAATCGGGTGGTGATATTTGACTTCAGGTATACGCCAGCCGAAGAGCAGCAGGCCGTGGGCAGGGCTTATCGCATGGGTCAGACCAAACCCGTCTTTGTCTACTGGCTCACCGTCGGTGGGACGTTTGAAGACACGATCCAACGCAGGACCGTCTTCAAGATGCAGCTGGCGTCTCGGGTTGTGGACAAGAAAAACCCCATTGCCCTGTCGAAACGTCTCGGTGACTACTTCGCCTACCCCGTGATCCCAGAGCAGAGGAACGTCGACAGATTTCTAAACCAGGATGCAGTCCTGGATGGCTTGCTCCGTGACACTAGCTTGGCAGGAGCCATTCGCAACATCACCTCGACCGACACGTTCGAGGAAGAGGAGAAACTCGAACTGACGACTGAGGAAACGGAGGAGGCTAAGGTGCTGATCGAGCAGAACCGTCTTCGCTATCAGGACCTGAACGAGCATCAGCGTCAGCAGCGTGAGGGGGGAGTGCAAGTGCAGCAACAAACCCAGGTGTCTGGGTCGGAAGTTGCGACCGGCAGCGCAAAGCCAACCATGCCGCCCCAAGCCCCGGCCCAACCAATTATCGAGCCAGAAGCTTCCAATATCTTGCGCGGCGTTGCGTCTAGCTTAGTACCGACATCCAGCAGTGCCAGCGCAGTCGCCCAACCGCGCCCATCTGCCATCCCCTTCTTCGCGTCGCGAACTGACAGCAGCAACCCGGGGATGGCTGGTTCGAGGACAAGCTATGCCTCGCCTCTTGGCAGTTTTCTCGCTCGGCCGGCGGCACCCCCGGCCAGCCAGCCACCACCACCGTCGCATAACCAATTTCCGCCTATCCTGGCTCCTGGCACGAGCTATCGAGAAGTCACGCAGTTACCGGTCACAACCGGCGCCGCATCTTACGGGCTGGACAAGGAGGCTCAACTTGTGCAAATCCTCCAGCCGGTGTACCAGACGGTGCGCGGAAGCGGCCTGACCGCCGCCCAGGATCCTAAGCGCCTGGTTGAGACACTCTCTGCGGAGCTCCAGCGGCAGTATTCGCATACCCTGGAGCGAAGGGAATTCATGGTGAATCTTAAGCAGGTTCTTCAGAATTCACACCGGTTCGCTGCGGCCGTTGTTTGCGGACAGTACCCTCCAGCCATCCTAGCATCCCAGAAGAAGCACAATCTGCTGGAGCTGTCGACATCGTGGGAGCAAATGAATGAAGCTTCCTATCTGGACCTGTTAAAGGCCCAAGAGCAGCCCGACGTAGGCCGCCACCCTCAAAAGCGCACTGAAAAGCGCACTGGCGCAGAACCGACCAACTAACGATCGCGGCACAGAGCTCCGAAGTGGCCCTCTCGGGTTTGTTAACCAGTCAGCAGAAGAAAGGACCAGAACAGGCGCTTGAACAGGCGCAAGAACGGGCGCAAGAACGAGTGCAGGAGCCATCACCCCCCCAAACGAATGCTGATGATGCAACAATTCAGCAGCAGCTGGCTGTTGAGGAGAGGCGGAAGCAGACCCACGACAGACTACCTTGGCTGTCGCGAAACAAGAGAAGGTCGGATCGAGGTGGACAACCATCTACACCTCAACGCCCTCCCAGCCAACCACGTCCCGGAGATTCGCTTGAGTCTCCTCATATCATTGACTAAGGCATGCAGTCCGGTGTCCTTGTTGCTTTAGTAGGCGGCGTCACCCCCGCCAACCTTTGCTTGCTGACTTTTGCCCCCATCTCTTCCCCTCTTGCCTCTCAAGATACCCACCATGACCAGCTGCTTGACGTTTGCAGGTTGTCTAGCGTTTGTTGTCCTTGCTGACCTTGCGCATTGCTGCGTCGGAATTTTTTCGACAAGGGGTGGAGAAGGGGATGGGCTGTGTGGTTTTTTTTTTTGGGAGTCCAGGCGCAAAAATGAATTGGAGGTATCATCCAAGTCTCGGTTACTGAGGAGAGAACCGAGGCACTAAGGAAATGAGTGACCGAGATATGGCCTGATGACACGAGGAACTGAAGTGCCCGGTTGTGGGCCGCGGGGGGGAGGATTCGCTAGTTGTGGCCATAGAGCCTGCTACATACTACGTAAATGCTAGTTAATAGAGAGAAGATTCCCGAACATTGGACCCAAGAATGGGACGAAAGAGACAGAGCAGTGACCAGTGTGTCAACTTTTGCCGAGGCCTGTTTTCCGGTTGACGGGTTCGGCGCGGTGCATTATCGATGTGCGCTGCTTATTCCATACTATACACACAATTTGCCAGATCCGACAGCCTAGATCCTAGGCTCATGCATGTACAGTATGAAAGTACACCTGTACTGTCCGTATGGCCCCACGACTCATACGAGAGTCGGGGTTTGAGCAAAAAAAAAAAAAAAAAAAAAAGAAAGGGAACCAACCCCCTAAGCGGAGGCTTAGGCCCTCCTCCCTGGCGCCTTGTTCTCCAAACTTTCCCCGCGGAGGCGGTATTGGTTTTGCCGCATCGAGGAAAGAGCAGCCGCTGGCCAATAGGGAGTTGGGTATTTCGGAGGCCCTCTAAAAGGCCGTCGTTGATTGAGCACGCGGGGCCTCTCTTAGCTTAGCGGGGCGGAGGGGCTCAGTCCTCGGGGAGGGGATCTGGTCTCCCTGGAGCGGTGACCTAGCGGCGCATGCGTAAACTCTCGACGCACATCCCGAAGGGCGAAGACGGCACGGAACATGCGGGCCCAGGTCTGGGGGTGTCCAGGCCGGGCGGATCGCGTATTTGGTAGTATGTACAGATTACGTGTTGTTCCATTGGCAAACGCAGTCCGCAAAGTAAAGTGTTGGCTTCTTCTCGGTCGGCCTACGGCTCGCTCTCCTCTCCTCTCCTCTCCTCCCTCTCTCAAAACTCTCACTCCCTGCCCTTCCGTCTCACTCGATTTCGTCTCGTCTTCCCTCCCGCCACGTGCTCTCAATTTTTGCTTTGCCCACCAAAACTACCGGGTACCTTACCGACTAGACTCGCCTTGACTCACGGCGTTTCTTGCCTCGGAATTTCCTCGGCTTGCGGCCTCTGCTCCCGGTGTTTTCGTTCCACCCGGCCTGTGGTCTGTGGGTTCAACAGACCCCACATCTCGTGCGTCCGTTTCGCAGCTGCCGAAAGTCTCGTACAAATCTCCCACCCAATACTTTTTTGGTTGTTGGCAATTCATCTGTTGCTCACATCCTCGCTGTATAGACCTGTTCTCGAAGCCCGGGGCCTCGAATTCTAGCCTCTGTCTTGTATATTCTGCTTGCTGGTGCAGAGAGAAAAAATACCATGGATTCTGTCCTCCGCCAGTCCAAGGCCATGTGTCCCTTCATGAAGAAGGCGACGGCCGCCACCCTGCGGGCCATGTCGACCACCACCCGGCCTTCCCCCTCGCCGTGCGGCGGCACCATCTCCAAGCTCCAGGTGCTTGCTCGCCGCTGCCCCGTCATGGGCAAGGCCATAGCCGTCCAGTCCACCCGCATTGGCGCTCACGGCGGCTTTCCGGCTGCGCTGGCCGTCCACGGCATGCACACCACGTCCGGCCACGGCAAGGCCGGCCGGGCGAAGCTGCACACCAGCCGGAACCGCGAGGCCCAGGCCGTCGATGGCCCGAGCCTCTTTAGCAGCCGCGAGAAGGGTGAGGGCCCCTGCCTACAAGCCATCGGGCTGTGCTTCCCTGCTGACGTCTCCCCCTCCCCAGGCGGCCACTTGCCTCCCGTGCTGCCCGGCCAAACCCACGCTGTGCAGGGCACCAAGGGTGCCGCAGTTGAGGGCCATGCTAAGAAGTTCGACTATGAGGGCTTCTACAATGCTGAGCTAGAGAAGAAGCACAAGGACAAGTCGTACCGCTACTTCAACAACATCAACCGCCTGGCTAAGGAGTTCCCGCGAGCCCACATGGCCAGCAAGGACGAGCGCGTTGCAGTGTGGTGCGCTAATGACTACCTTGGCATGGGCCGCAATCCCCACGTTTTGAAGACCATGCACGACACGCTCGAGGAATATGGTGCCGGCGCCGGTGGCACCCGCAACATCTCGGGACACAACAAGCACGCCGTGGAACTGGAGGCGACTATCGCCAAGCTACACGCCAAGGATGCTGCCCTCGTCTTCAGCTCCTGCTACGTAGCCAACGACGCGACGCTTGCCACGCTAGGAAGCAAGCTACCGGACTGCGTGATCCTGTCCGATAGTCTGAACCATGCCTCAATGATCCAGGGCATCCGCCACTCGGGAGCGCGAAAGGTCATCTTTAAGCACAATGACGTGGTGGATCTCGAGGAAAAGCTGGCGGCTCTGCCGGCTCATGTGCCCAAGATCATCGCCTTTGAGTCTGTCTACAGCATGTGCGGCTCGATTGGACCCATCGAAGAAATTTGTGATCTTGCTGACAAGTACGGCGCCATCACATTCCTAGATGAGGTGCATGCTGTCGGCATGTACGGCCCGCACGGCGCGGGCGTTGCGGAGCATCTCGATTTTGAGGCGCATCTCCAGGGTACGCCGCGAGGCACCATCATGGACCGTGTCGATATTATTACCGGAACGCTGGGTAAAGCCTACGGCTGCGTGGGTGGCTACATTGCCGGCAGCGCCAAGCTGGTCGACACGGTTCGATCCCTAGCACCCGGCTTCATCTTCACCACGTCGCTGCCGCCGGCCGTCATGGCAGGCGCGAGGACGGCTATTGAATATCAAATGAACTACCGGGGAGACCGGAAGCTGCAGCAGCTCCACACCCGTGCCGTCAAGGAAGCCCTGAACGAGCGCGACATACCTGTCATCCCGAACCCGAGCCACATCATCCCGATCCTGGTGGGCAACGCCGAGGTTGCGAAGCGGGCGAGCGACATGCTGCTGAACGAGCACGGCATCTACGTGCAGAGCATCAACTATCCTACTGTGCCGGTGGGCCAGGAGCGGCTGCGCATCACGCCGACCCCCGGCCACACCAAGGAGTTCCGTGACCACCTGGTCGATGCCGTCGAGTCCATCTGGAACACCATGGGCATTAAGCGGACCAGCGAATGGGCCGCCGAGGGCGGCTTCATCGGCGTCGGCGAAGCCAACGCCGCGCTAGAGCAGCCCCTCTGGACCGACGAGCAGCTCGGCATTGCCGAGGCCGCGCGTGAAATTCGCGCCGCCACGGCGCTGCATAACAAGGGAACCGGCATCACCGAGCGTCTCCTCGAGCAGGAGATGGAGGGTGTCAACCGGACCGTGAGCGCGACCGCCTAGGGTGGCTGGTCTCGATGGAAGGGACTGACACAGAGATCGAACCTTGCAAAAAGGGAGAAGAAAAAAAAGCTCTGGTGTGTTTCCTAGTAGCATCCATCGTTGCCAATCACTCGTTTAGGCGTGGAGAGAGCCTCTCCTCGTCTGCGCTCACCGGACCGGATTTATATATACATATATATAAAGGACGACCCTCTTTGGAGCAGGCAACGATTGGGGAGGGAGGTTTATGTTCGCGTTGAAGAGACGGCCGGCTTTCGCTCGCTGGCGTGCTGCTTCTGTGGCCGCTGCGTCCAATGCTGTTTAGCCTGTCTGCCTGTTGCTGTTGCTTGCTCTGCGCTTGGTGATTCGTGCTCGATCTTCTCTTCGTTTCCTCTCCGCCACACTCCGTATGCACCGAGGCCTGGGCAGGATGTGATTTCCCTGCGCAGTCCTTCGGGGGCATTCGGCATGTAGGCAGGAACACAAAGTAGTAAAAACCAATGAAAATGGCGTCGCCAAAGAGCGACTTGTTTGCCATATATCTATTTCTGTCTACCGTCCCATGTGAGGTGCACGGCGCCACTCGCCCTAGAACGTCTCGCGCATGGGGATGAATAATGTAGCAGGTGCTTTCTGGGCTGACCGCACCTCATGGGCCGCGAGATAGAGGACCGAAGGCATAGTGATCAAACCGAAGCGCCGTGTTACACGGCGACTCGCCTTGGGGCAAGAGGACGTGGCAAGTCCTTCAAGGGATCTATTCTACGTCTCTAAGTACGTATATACATACGTGGAGGCTGCAGGGAGGTCGGGGAGCTTGCCAGAACTTAGAAAGTGCTATCCACTGCGCACAGACCAGGAGCGGAGCGAGCGGAGGAATTTGACTCCTGCGCCTTGCGTGCTACGGCGGCCTGCTAGAGCGTTTGCGCAGTTCTCCCGAGGCGATCCAGCCTGTCTCGATTCTGCATCCCAGGAGCCCGCCGCAGTGCCTTCGAGCGGGAGCGGAGCCGGAGTGAAAAGTTTGACTCCGGCTCCGTTCGCGCGAGGTGTAAGTCAAGCCACGGTGACGACCCTTATATCAGCGACGGGCCAGGAGCATGAGGCGGGGCGTGAGCTCCGTTCCTGATGCCTCGTGCAAACAATCCCGCAAGCTCCCATCGCTCGCTCGAGCGTATTTTCATCATAGCTAGAGAAGAGGTTGTTGCGCTTTGTCGTGAGTGCCCGACGTACCACCGCCGCCCGCCGCTCTCTCTGGCCCGACAGCAGCTGAGAGAAAGTCGCCCTGGATAAGCCGCCGCCGGGAGCCTGGCGACGCAGTAAGACGCAAAAGCCCGCCCGACCATGAATTCCGCGGCTTTGATGGCCAACCGGGGGCCGAAGGCATGCACGACTTGCGCCAAGGCAAAGTCGAGATGCATCCCCGGCCCAGACGAAGGCAAATGCGAGAGGTGTGTGCCTGCCTTTTATCCCCCGAGCCACCGTACAGTAGTTGCTTGTAGCGCAAGGATTTGTTTCCCCACACGTATGGATAGAGCAGCGGGCAGCGGGCATGCTACCGCACGGAACTCCGCCGGCAACGGAGACGTCCGGCTCTCGCTCAGGGTCCGTATCTGCCGAGTCCAGGAGGTGGGAGGATAGCTAGCCAGAAGCAGCCAAGGGCCTCCAAGGTTGTATTGACGTCCCCTCGCTAACCCTACACCTTGCTTCGGTAGATGTTATCGCCTCGGGAAGTCGTGCGGATCGCAGATCCCGGCCCCACCCCGGCCGCGCAAGACGCCCCGGCCGACTCGGGTAGCCGAGCTGGAGAGACGCCTACAGGACCTCACCTCGCGCCTCGAGTCGGCCCAGGTCCCCAGCCTGCCCGTCGCGGAAGCGGCCCGGGAGATCATGACGGACATGAAGGGCCATAGCAACGGCATCCATCCATTCAAACACCTCTTCCCCTCTCCCAGCGCCCTGGACACCGCGCGGCCCACCTATGTGAACCTGGACATGTTCACAAGCGATTCCCCCTCGGGCCCTAGCAGCGCATCAAGCGGCGCGCCAACGGTAAGCAGCGGCGGGAGCACCTGCTTCGGCGCCTCGTCGCAGCCGGTCCCCTCCACCGTCGCCACGCCGTCCACCTCGGCCAGCGGGGAAACGCCCTACTCGGCTGCCGGCCTGGAGCACGCGCCCGGCTGGCCCGAGGGCGAGGAGGCCGAGGCATTCTTGCGCCTGTACAAGACGAACATGACCCACCTCTTCCCCTTCGCCATCGTGCCGCCGCACATGACGGCCGCACAGCTGCGCATGCAGAAGCCTTTCTTCTGGAAGGCCGTCATGATGGAGGCCTGCCACATGAATGGCGCCAGACAGATGACGCTCGGGGACGAGTTGCTCAAGGACATCGCAGTGGCGTCCATCACGCAACCGAGGAAGAGCTTGGACCTGCTGCAGGGGTTGCAGGTCTTACTCGCATGGTATGTTGGCTTTGGGTTTACTTTCCTGCCTCGCTCCCCTTTCGTCCTCATGGCCTGAGAAGACATTGTCCCGGTCGCTGATGAACGTCTACACTAGGTACCATTATACCTTGAATAGCTTCCAGATGACGAATCTGCTGTTCTTGTGCCGGTCTATCTGCGTGGGCCTCGGCTTCACCGAGTCCCAGAATGTCACCAAGCAGAACGAGCATACTTCTGCGTGCCTGGAGAGGATGAGGGCCTTTGCCGGTACATACTACCTGGTGACTGTGTAAGTTTTAGTTTTTTAGTTTTTTTTCCTGTTGGCGTTTTGGGCAAAGAGCGATAGCTGAAACGTTCCCTTTAGCATCTTCACCACCAACAAGAAGCCGGACGCTCTCATGAACACATCGTACCTCGAGGCCTGTTGCCGTGTCCTCGAGAGCAAGATGGAATACCCTACCGACGAGCTCCTCATACATCTCGTTCGCGCCCAGCAGCTAACCCAGTCTATCTCCATGGCGCTCTCACTGCGAAGCTACGCCGTTACCGCCATCGACATACCCCTGTCCATAGTCGTCAAGTCATTCAAGCAGCAGCTGGAGACTTTCCGGACCTCGCTGCCGCCACACATCAGTGAGAACGCGTCTCTCAGGGGCCACCTGTCCATCGCCGAGATCCTGCTCTACGAGATCGGTCTGTCCGACTCGAGCGGCCTAACCATCAACGACCAGCTCGAGTTCCTATGGGCTTGCGTGTCCGCAACTAAGGCCTTCTTCGCGAACCGCTTCGCCGGTCCCTTCAGCGATTGCCCGCGATTCATCTGCATGAGCACCTTCGACCTGGTCTACGCCTTCCTGACCTGCCTCAAACTTATAACGTTCGACGCCCCCGGCTGGGACAAAAACTTGGTCCGACAGGAGCTCTACTTCGACCAGATGCTCAAGCGCCAGGCCGAGGACATGGAGGTGATGGCAGCACAACGCAACCAGCGCGGGCACCTGCCAGACAAAGATCCGCTTCAGCGTCTGACGGCCAAGGTCAAGTGCCTGTCGCAGCTGGCGCTAGCTGGCAACGAGGTCCCCAAGTGCGCCCTCCTCGGGATGACGGACTCGCCGGCGGTGGAACCAAAGGAAGCTGTCGAGTGCGTTCCAGAAGAAGACCATGTCATGCTGGAGGTAGGGGATGTCACTCAGGACATTATGCAGGATCTGGAGCTGGTGTGGGGGGATCTGACTGGGATGAATGACTGGCAGGCGTTTGACGAAGAGAATTTTGCGAACTGGACCTTGTCATGACGAAGCCGTTTTGATGCTCTATGTTAAATGGGAAATTCGGTCGGGAAATGGAAGCGGGGATTAAAATTCCTCTTTGTCAGGGCAATGGATACAGGGGATCGGCGTTATGGGCTTGCGCCTCGGTTGTAACTCTACTCGGCCAGATCCTGTACAATAGGGCAAATCGCCTACGATATGCATGAGTCTACTATGGCCTAGGCACACATGCGAAAAATAAAGATGGATACCCAAGACCACGGTTGTGGTTGCCAGACGCAAAGACTTGTCGAAATGGTATAAGCTTGGTGGATTTGCCCGTGATTGTTTACTTCCCCTGAAGATTGTCGCACCGAGCCGCGCGACAGCAACCGTCTTGTTGGGCTTCCTTTTCCCACTTCTCTTTTTGCTTATGATTATCGGGCCATGGATAGGACGGCACATGCAGTTATCGCACATGGCGCATGCCAAGGGCTTTACATTGCCGCCGCACCGGAAAAGTTGAGCTTGGATAAAGTCTCGGGGCAGGGGAAGCTCGAGAGCTGATTTACCCGCCCCCGGACACACAACGTCCTCCTGGCCCCCGATATGGACTGCGGTTTACCCCACAGGCCAAGAATCCGGGGCTGCATCTTATTCTACCACTACTAGATTTGGAACCCGATGTGAAGATTTCCCCTTGTCGCGCCGGTCCGGACAGGGACTTGACGGCGACTGTGGATGTCGAGGCGAGGAAGAATGCTACTCTAATCAAGCTACCTCATGGGCGAGCTCCCCCCCCCCCCTCTTTTTGTCTCTCTCTATATAGCCACTATCCAGGCTGGTGCAAGCCAAGGAGGGAGAGGTTTGACGTCAAGCTTAAGGACATCGCTCAGGAACCTCGCAATTAATTTCACCATACAGGCAATTTGCAACTCCCACCGTAGTACTGCGGAGAATTATCAGCTACCTTCTATAAGACAGTCCTAGAATCACATATCGGAGCTATCATACTTCGGTAATTCTGGCACGCCACCACCGCCGTTCCCACAGTCTATCCAAGTTCCGGGGCCAGAGTCGAGCTTGTTCATCATGAGAATCGTAGACGCGCTCGTCGCGGCCGCGTCCGTCAGCGCCGTCCAAGGCAGCCCGGCCGTTGGGCCCGAGCTGGAGACGCGCCAGGCGGGAAGCACCGTCAATGTCGACCTCTCCAAGACGTACCAGAAGATGGACGGCTTCGGCTTCTCCACCGCCTTCCAGCGCGCCAACCTGATCACCAACCTCAAGGACAAAACCAAACAGCGGGAGCTCCTGGATCTCCTCTTCAACACGACCACCGGCGCGGGATTCTCCATCGTGCGCACCGGGATCGGATCCTCGCCCGACTCGTCTAGCGACCACATGAACACGTTTGCGCCCAAGAAGCCCGCGTCGCCCAAGGACGCTCCGACCTACCAGTGGGACGGTAAGGACAGCGGGCAGCTGTCCGTCTCCCCGTGCTCCTTTTTTGCCATTTTCGTCGAATCCCGGGAGCATCTGAGCTCCTGCTCTTGAGACATGCTCCGGGTAGCTACAGAAACATACATTCTAGGAGATTACTAACACTGGGTCATGGATAGCTGGGTATGCCAAGAAGCGGTCAAGTATGGTGTCAAGACCTTCTATGCCGATGCGTGGAGCGCGCCGGGCTACATGAAGACCAACGGGCAGGATACCAACGGCGGGGCCATCTGCGGCGTGACGGGCACCAACTGCGCGTCGGGGGACTGGCGCCAAGCCTACGCCAACTACCTGCTGGCGTACGTCAAGTTCTACGCCGACGCCGGCGTCAACATCACGCACCTGGGCTTCCTGAACGAGCCGGAGTTCTCGGCGAGCTATGCGAGCATGAGCAGCAGCGGCGCCCAGGCGGCCGACTTCATCAAGATCCTCTACCCGACCATCCAGGCGGCCAACCTGACGGACCAGCTGGGCATCGCGTGCTGCGACTCGGAGGGCTGGGGGAACCAGGTCTCGATGGTCAACGCCATCAAGAGCGCGGGCGCCGAGAGCATGCTCAAGGCCGTCACCTCCCACACCTACACGGGCGGCCCGAGCGGGCAGATGAGCACCAAGGTGCCGGTGTGGTTGTCGGAGCAATGCGACCTGAACGGCCAGTGGAGCACCGGATGGTCCGGCAGCGGCGCCGGGGACGGCATGACGTGGGTAAACAACATCTACTCGGCCGTGGTCAACACGGGGGTGTCCGGATATGTGTATTGGGAGGGTGTACAGTGGCCCAACCCGTAAGCCCCAATTCTTTTTTTCCTTGGGTTTGTTTACATTGCCCCTTGGCGAGCCACCCCTCCGATTTGACCCACATTATGCTTGTGTGGGTGCTGACATGGGACGCTTTCCCACCTGCCCAGGAACACCAACGAGAAGATCATCAAGGTCGACAACAGTACCAGCACATACGAGGTCGCCAAGCGGCTGTGGGCCTTCGCCAACTGGTCCCGCTACGTGCGGCCGGGGGCGATCCGCGTCGGCTCGAGCGGCGGCAGCGGCGTCAAGACGGCGGCCTTCAAGAACGAGGACGGGAGCATCGCCGTCATCGCCGTGAGCACCGGCACCTCGGCATCGAGTGTCAGCATCAAAATTTCGGGTGCAACCCCCAAGGCTGCGGAGGCGTACGTGTCGGATAATACACACAACTGCGAGAAGACTACGGCGACCGTGGCTGAGGATGGCACCATTAGCGGCTCCGTGCCCGGGCGCTCTATCGTCACCTTCTTCGTCCCGGCGGGATCTGCGAGTGCACCTGCGGCAACCTAGGTAGGTAAGGTGCGTGGAGTGTGACGAAACTGTTGTAGTTAAGTTCAGGAAATGCGATTGTGATCTGGACCGAGGCAGTCTTGCCTCTAGCCGTTTTCCATTCTTCAAACGATAAGCAGCTCCGGGGTTGATAATCTGACTGTAAGAGACATATTCCGAGACTCCAAGGTCTATCATCTATCCGCCACGGTGCGTCTCTGTTTTGCGGATCCTCTTGTCGAGAGGGGAGCAGCGTGACTTACGGGCTAGCTGCCCGAGCTTGTCTGCACTCGCTTAGGCAGCCTGTGAATATGCCCCAAGTAGCCCGGTAGACATGATTCATAGAACGCCTTATGCAAATGGATGCCAGATCTTAATAGACCCTGTACAGCCTGGCCGTCGGAGGGGAACTCCGGCTTCCACACCTCGGGGTTTGGTGATATCGGCAGTCAGAATCGGGGAACAAAGCCGACACAGGGCTCTGCAAGACCTTCCTGCATGTCTTTGGAGCCGCCCCACGACTCGCAGCTTCGTTGGGGGTAGGAAGAACCGGTAGAGCCTCTTCCTGTCCGACACTCGGGAGGAACCAAGTAGCCTCGACAGCACAGGGGACCCCTTCCGGTCAAACTCTACCCCTGCAGCGGAGGAAGAACCGTGACTCAACCCGCTCGGATTGGACTAATAGCACAGCCAGCATGCTTTGATGCCGTTGCCATCGAGCTGTGCTCTACTAGATATAAGCTTTCCCGTTTTATGCTGTAGAGGCCGGCCCTTCTACCAGTCCTAACCTACCGACCTACCTTAACTGGTGTTGATTAAACTCACTGCTACGAAGCACCGCTACTACTGCTCAAAACCATCCACGAAAGATTTACTCAGCAGGGAAAATCCGCAAGCATGATTTGAGGACCGAACCTCGTCTCGGGGACCATGTCCGCCGGGGTAGCCCAGCGACGAGCCAGCGAACTCTCAGCGCGTGCCCGAAGAGGTTCCACAGCGGTGTACCTTCACACTCGTCCACTGTCATGTTGTGTCCTGACGTCGGCGGGGCCGCAATCAGCAGAGAGCCAATGCTGTTCTCTCTTTTATTTCGGGCTCGCGCGGCCGCAATCCTCGGTCGGGCAGGGCTAGGAAGGAACAGCGTCCCGTAGGCTCCACCTCGAGGGCCGCCTACGACCCCGGAGCCAAGGCTAGTCGACCGATAACGGACCGTATCTCGGTCCTCATGGCCCTCCGCCCAAGCATGCGCCCAAGCACATCGCTGCCGCTTAGCGGTAGCTCGGCCGATGTCTTTGTGGGCTGTTCTGGGCCGGGCCAGTACCCTCTCGCCGCTGCCCTCTCGCCTACCATCACACGTGCTGCCACAGCCCCGCATCCTCGCGATTGCTGTGATATACTTCCGAGGCCAGCAAATGGTGTGATGTCACCTGATGGCGACAGCAAGCAAGAAGCCGTCGTCGTCAGTCCTGCAAAAGTAGGCGTGCTCTCAGCTGTCTTCTAGAAGCCAAACGGAAGCCCATTCCCATCTTATCGGTATCGATCGATCCACACCCCGCATTGCGCGGACCCAACCCCTGTCCCTCCCCAGGCGGCCCCCCCTCCATTTCGTCAAGTGTGGTGGGCGAGGTGGGCTTGCGGCTGGTGCCCAGTGTCACGAGTGCCACCGGTCGACGCCCCCAAGACAGCGAATCAGGCGCGCATGATAAGAAATTCCTCGATTCTCCCACCTACATGACGGCATGTGCCAAGGCCAGGTTCCTGTTAAGCTGTATCGGGTGCTCAAGTGCTCAAGATATAGTGGAGATCCCGCGACATCACGCCGCCGGCTGCCACCCTACAATACTTCCAAGGTACTGCTCGGCACTTAGATGGATGGCTTGTGAGGGCATAGAGTCGCGAGGACTGGCAGCGGGCGGGAGCGCTGGAGTTCAAAGATCACCGCCCTGCACTATCGGTTAGGCACCGATGCCTTTGGAGATTTTGACCAATCCGCGGTTGCCGCCTTGCCAAGTCGCTGATTCTGATGGCCGACGGAAAGTATCGACAGAGAGAGATACAGTACATGCGGGGTGCAGGAACTTGTCATAGTAGTTTGTGGCCAGGAAGCAAGAACCCGGCGCTAGTCTCGGAGCGATGGTGATCGTGTGCTTGCGAACACGAGCCCCGGGCCTCTCGACAGGCTGACAAACAAACCCTGGTTGTGTTTTGGCTTTGCCGGCCGTTGCTTGTTTCCCCCGCGATTGCGCTGCCCACCGGCCCAGCACCCTGATGAAGGGGAATGGCACATTGCGGACCGTTCTGGTACCGTAATGCGATGAGCTGGCCGACATTCCAGCGCGGCAAGCTGCCGTGTCCTTCGAGAAGAGGAGTGCAATGCCCGTCCTGCATGCTATGCCGCCGTGGACGAAAGGAGGCACACGCCCAGAGGATGCCACCTTCGGCACCCACCGTGTGCGACCTTGCGACCTTCCGACCGTCGAGGCCGCCCTCAGTTGGTGTGTTGGGCCAACTGAGGGATGCCTGGCAATCATCGGCTCAAGCTCAAGGTATGTAGGACCTGTTGTCTTTGCGGAACAAAGGGAGGAGAGGGTTGAGCGTGGCCTGAGACTTTGGCAAGGCTAAAGCCCCAAAGATCCCATTTGTTGGCCGGGTTGGGGGCCACTCAAGGGGTGGAAATCGATTTGGAACAGATATTAGCGACGCCTAGAGATAGTCGAGTGGGACAGGCGGCCAAAGGTGTGAGACACAAGAGAGGCTAGGCGGTGGTCAAGCCACCGACGCCCGACTCTGTGGGACACCAAGCTGAGTCTCGGAAACCTGGATTGGCAAGGTTGGGTTGGTAAGTTGGCAAGAACAGACAGCTCCCACGCTTCGAGCGGCATTTTGGCGGGGACTCTCTGGCCGCCGTCTGAGACCATACAGACCACAGCAAGCAAGGGCGCGGGCTTTGCGATTGCTCTGTCGGGGGGCTGCCGCACTCCGTACCCTCTCCTACATACCTTCCTATCCTAGATTCCTGGCTCCCCCGGCCGAAAAGCTCTGCCTGAGTTTTGAGCTCTCGCGGCACCGTTACTGTAGACGAGCAAGCGAGCTATCGAGTTGAGCGAGATCCTTTGGCAATCTCAGCAAGGGCAGTGAGTCCATTGTAGTCCATAGTTTCCCGCCATTGCCACAGCACCTGCCAACGAGGGCCCTACTGCTACGGCTAGCATACTGGGCTTATCTTGGCCCGCATACCGTGCGGGCCATCGGGGCCGCTGCGAAACCGCGCATCTCCGAGAAACCCGCGCGGGCAAGAGGAACGGGCCCCCCCCTTTCCCCCAATCCCCCTCGTCTCTCGTTAATAAGAAATCCCACTTGCCCACGCTCGAGGGCGAGGGGGCACAGTAGCGTGTAGCGGGTGGATGACTGTGTTTCCGGAATGGGCAGGCCACTCACAGCAGAGAAATATTATGCCGTTTCCTTGCTTGAGAGGCCACCTCAGCATCTTGCATGAGTGTCAAAGTGTCACAGAGGTCGAGGAGGGGAGGGAGGTAGCTCGACGCCGTCGGCTGGTGACGGTTGAGGTGGGACAGAAGAAGAAAGAAAAAGTCCGAGTCACAAAGGAAACCGGGCTGGGTTGGTCTGTCCGCGGTGTCACTGCCTATCGCGCCCCGGGCCGCGATAGGCACCGGAGTGCTAGCACAGAGGCAAGGCGTGCAGTTATTCCGTACAGTACATAGGTACAGTAGCGATAGTGCAGGTGGCACCTAAGGTTGAGAAAACTGGCCGGGCTCGCTTGTGGGCCGCCGGATCGAGTGCGCTGGCGTTGTTGCATCGCCGTGTGCCGTATCTTGGGGGCTCCTTCCCGTAGTAGGTGCGCCCTCCATTTGGCTGCTTATCAGTGCCCGCCTTGGAAAGCGCAGGGAGGGTGACCAGCCCCAGGCTGCCCGACAAATCTCTCACTGCCTGCCTGCCTGCCTGCCTCTCTCCCTTCCCCTTCATCCAGTATCTAGTCCGCTATCTCTCCCGACCCAACCGCGTCTGGTCCTCTCCTCCCTTCTTCCCCTTTTGCTTTCTTCGCCATCGACAAGGTGAAATAGTGCATGCATCGACGAAGACCGCCCACGCGTCGACCCCTGCTCTTGTGACCCAGCGACGAACTCGACAGCACCAGGTGGGGCCGAATGAAGTCACACAGTCGACGCCCGTCTGCGGAATTCAGGGTCCCGTCCAATCCGCTGGTAACTGGCGCTGCATGACGGCCACCCCTCAGACCCAGCCCACGCTGCCCTACCTCAGCTGAGGTCGCCAGTCACGACGAGTCGGCGACGCCCTCCCGCTACAAAAAGCAAAGTGACCACCGCCCCCCGAAAGGGATAGAAAATAGGGGGAGGCAACACAGGTTTTTGGCAGATACCACCCGCCTGTCGTTTTTATTTTTTTCGCTCTTCTTCCTTGCTCGACCATACGGCCGCGACTCCATAAGAGAGACCTAGCCGACCGCCGTCCGACAGCGGATTCCGTACCCATCAGGAAAATACTCGATCGCCGACCCGTCCCGCCAACTTGTTACGTACTTTTACGTACTCGAATGCTCCCCTGCCTGCGCGCACACGATCCACCACCCGAAGCATCATAGTCTTGCCTGCCTGCCAAACCTGGTAACGGTTGGCACTGGTCCCCTGGGGGTTTGCCGGGCCATGACCCGCTCTGCTGCAGGCGACTCAAGTGTCCCTGGGGGCTTTAGCATCTGATTAATAGCTCCGAAACGACTGGACTGGAACCGTCGAGGCCACCATGATCTCTCCGCAGTCCTTCCTGGTGTCCCGTCAAAACCAACGTCACACCCCCGTCGAAACCCACCCGCACTTGCCCCCCAAGCCCTCCCTAAAGGACTCGTCCGCCCAGCCTGCCTCGCCGCGTTCCCTCGCGCCACCAACCCTCTCGACAGCCAAAAAGGATGCCTACCGACCCAAGAACCTCCTCACCACTGCCAATAGCACCGTTTCGACCACCGCGATGGCGGCCAAGTGGAAAGACGGCGGCGCAAGGTCCGAGGCGGCGCCAAGCCCAATGAGCCCAGCCGCGACCCTCACACGACCAACTACCCCAACCAGCCCAGTGCAGATTCCCCTAAGGTCCAAGGCCTACGCAACCGCGCACCCGCAGAACCAGAACCGTCACTTCACTGAGCACAAGACCCAGCGATCCAGCCGCCCGCGCGATGTACACTCTCCCGATGCGATCCCTCCCTCGGTTGCCGCGCTGCTCGCCGTCACCAGTATCCCAATGCGCGGCTCGCGCAGCATGCGGATCAAGGCGTCCACCGACAAGCGGCTGACAGTGGAGGCCATCATTGAGCACTCGCAAGAGTCTGAGAAGGAGCTGAGCTTGCGGCTGAGCAAGAGTCCCCTAGACTTGCTCTTGATGGCACCTGAAGATCTCGAGGTCGACGACGTGTCCATTTGCGAGAGTGTCATCAGCGCTGGTGAATCAGTCCTATCAGCGCGGACAGTGTCGTTCGAATCTATGCCCTCTCTCGACGACTCCTTCAGCACAACTTTCTCCTCCCTGGATGCACCCTACACGCCCGAGAGACGACGCAAGTCGCAGGTGACGCGCATGTCCCTAGAGCCTGTGTCATCACCTCCTGGTGGAAAGCATGACCACCCGCTCTTCTCCCCGGACCTTCCGGTCGACGACATGGACTTCCGCGTGTTCGACAAGACTATTTCGGAGTCGCCTGGGAAGAGGACATCTCTGTTGCAATTTTCTCCCCTCAAATCTGCATTCAAGTCCAACCTGACGGCGTCACTACGGGCTCTCCGCCAGGCCGCCCGGTCATTTTCGACCATCAACTTCCCCTCAATACCTCCTGAGGATTTCCTGACGAGGTCTATCTTGACCATCGACCCCCAGGTACCGTACACAGATGAGCGCCGGCCTCCGCCACTAGAAGAAGAGCCGACAGCCGCATTGCGTCGATATCTGAACCCCACGACGAGTGCTCGCCTGGAACAGCCACGCACAATTAGCCCGGCATTCAGGGCAAGGGCATTCACTGCTTCCATACAGATGCAGACTTACAAGGTGCAGCGGTCACGAAGCGCCCCGCCAGCCGCGAGGACCCCGTACGGCCCGGGAGGTTCCTCATCGCAGACATCACCATCCCCCAAGCCGCCTCTAGAATATCCGATGCCCAGCCCTCGACAACGTGAGATGCGCGAGAACTCGGATTTCATCCGGATCGCAGTCATGGAGATGGCGATGCGCAAGCGCGGAAAGCTGGACGACCAGCGACCGGGACGTGCCCGCTGGGCGCTGCCGCCACGCAAAGCTAGCACCACCCCCTACCAGGTTGGAGCAGATGGTGTTCCCGCTCGTTGGGTTTCGATCCCTTGCGAGCCCTGAAAGCTGCTTCTACGGTCATATTGCTTGGACTGACGACATCATTACCCGTCTTGAGGCGACAACCACCCCAACACACGGGCTTGCCTTGAACCCCGAAGAGGGAAAGGGCAAGCCCTCAGAAGTGGCCGGCAGTCTTGGTCTAAGCAGCAACAGAGTTGGGCACTGTCTGGCAGTCAATGCACCGTGACACCTCCGCTGCGCCTTGATGGGGAGATGGCTCAGGACCATTCTGGGCTGTGAAGGAAAGTCATACAGACACCGTCATTATGCAGGCTGTGCCTGCCAAGCGCCAGGAACACGAAACCGCTGGCTTCCGCCCCTTCACTCGATCCGCAAAGTCGATTCGCATGACTGCGTGACCAGATAAAAATTTCTTTGCGTCCATTTGTGCCGCTCCTCTTGAGCGCGGGCTCGATTTTCTTTTGTCCCGTTGAGACGGCCCGCATCCCGCGCGATAAACCGACCCGCGGAATTTTGAGGAACACGCGCCCGACACAGCCTGAAAGCCCATAGGGGCCACGTCGACTTTGCTCAATTGTGCCCGCGCGTTCCTTTCCGACATTCCATGCCTAGTGTGGGGTTCGCCGTCGGAACGGTTCTCTCTTTCCCGACCCGTTCTAGCGGCTACAGCCCTTCGACCTGGCAAACATTCGGGAAGTTTTGCTCTCACAACCTTCGCCTTACAAGGTACTAGGATGCATAGCGATGGGACACGGTGGGGGGGGGGGGGGGGTTGCTTGACCCCTCTACGACTTTATTGATATTTAGAACCGCCGAGAGCGTGTTTTCCCGATGGACACGTGTTAGGCCAGCGGTGGGAAACACGATCCCAGTTGCCTCATTTGGAAAGGCGAATGACTCTTCTCAGCACTGGCCATCTTGGGATTTTGGGCATTGGGAGGTGTTGCGGAGGTATAACCGGTTGGGCTATTTGGTCTTGGATGCATCCCACAATAGGGGTCTATCGGAAAGAAGGCGCAAAAAGATTCCAAGGTGCATATAGGAGGAGTTTGCATTTTTCACCACTTTTACACCTGCAGCCCCGGCTGGCACTACTCGACACCTTCGGATAGGACACCTACGAATGACAGATGCGTTTTAGTTGATTGGTGGTCGAGTCAAAACTTTTTTTTTTCCTGTTGGGCATCACCGTTTCGGCTGCGTCAATTTTTCCCTCAGGCACATCCCGCGGGTCGCGTGGTTCGGGCAGGTTCTCCCCTGCCTGCCCTATCGGGCGTTTCCGCTGGACCCGCCCAGCCCGGCCTAGCCCGGATCCGACACCGGGGGCTAGGAGTCGGGACCCAGCCAAGGGACGGCGCTGACGGCTCCGAAACTGTAGAGGGAAATGAGCCATGCAGACTTTTTTTGGGGCCAGGGGGGTCTGACAGCGATGGTCTTGGTTACAGAACAACCTCGCATAACAACTTCGCAGCGAGAAGGAGAAACCTTGAAATATGGGGAACAGCACGGGCGGTGAAGCTGGTCGAGTAGGATATTACCGCCCACGCTGTAGACAAAGGTGGAAAACCATTAGAAAGGCCTGGTCGGCTCCGCAAGGGGTTGTTACAACAGCGCGAATGATAATGACACTGTATGATAATGCCGTTTCGAGAGGGAGTACTAGATAATGCTCTGTTTCCCACATTCGAAACCACCTTGACTCATTGATACTTCGCAGCGAGCACTCAATGTAGCCTGGTGTTAAAATCTGCTGGGAGACGACTTAGAGATGAGCAGAGTGCCGTCCTAGTCATCTAAAAGCTAACCGAGCCCTTCACATGTATCATAGGCGCTTGGTTATCGTATCCCTAGAGCTCATCTATAATGCAAAGATAGTCGAGGTAGAGGGTCTCAAGATTGTTTACGTTATAGGGGGTTTATTTACAACTGCTCAAGGATGAGTTGCAGATGGTTAACTACGCCGGTGTAGCTCGACTTTTGCCCTACTCTAACGCCCTAGTCTATGCAACGGTTCAAACTTTTCTGGTGTCCTAGGTGCAAATTTTTTAAAGGAATAAAGTAACACGCCATGCGCTCACCAGTTCACCTGGACCGGGGGGAGGGGCGGGGCACTAGGAAACAATGCAGTGTCACTACTCCTCGTCCTCGACTTGCTCAGCGGCTTTCCGCTTGGCCGCTGTGCGGGTCCACTCTTGTGCCTTCGCCGACACGGCCTCACGGCGGCGCGCGTCGCCATGCTCCTCCTCGAACTGGGCCCAGCGGCGGAACCAGGTCTTGGCCTGTTTAGCTTTGAGTCCCTTGGCCTTCGTACCACGCTCAAAGACGTCGCGTACGACGGCCAGGGCGGTGTCGCTGGCTTCTCCTCCTGCCTTGGCCGCTGCCAGCGCCGAGATCTCGAGGTCAATGAGTTGGTTCCAGATGTCGAACTTCTTGGGGTAGGTTGCCAATAGCGAGTCGAACAGTGTGCGGCCAGCTTCGTGGTCACCGTTGGGCGAGCGGTATTCGAGAGCGGCAAATTTAGTGATGAGCGGTAGGTAGACATGGGTGCTTGAGCCAAGGACCTGCGAGGCTCGCTTCATGAGGGCGCGTGCCCGCTCGGGCTGGTTGCAGGTCGCATGCAAGAAGTGCGCATAGTTGACCCAGATGTTAGGTGACTTGGAGCCGAACTTCTTCAGCATCGTCTCAAAGAGGTCTCCAGCTTTCTGCAAAGGTGTTAGTTGCTTTGGCATGGTAAGAAGTAAGGACGACGTTGCTACTTGCCTTGTGCTTGTCCGACTGGATGTAAATGCTCGTGAGCCGCTCGTGGATCTCTTGCTCGTCGTTGTAGGAGCATGCCCGCTTGAAGACCTCCTCGACTGCCTCGTCGGTGCCGTATGCGATCTCGAGGTTAAGGTACGCAATCCATACGTTCACCTTTTCGGCTTCCTCACGAATGTTGATGGTCTTGATAGCGCGCTCGGCCACCTCGCGTGCCAATTCGAGGCCGCTCGTCTGCATTTGCAAGGCCATGTAGGCGATCCAAAGCCGAGAGTCATCAGGCTGCCCGAGAAGCAGTCGCTCGTAGTCACTCGCGGTCTGTGGCCCATGAGCATCTAGCTCACCGGTCTTGTCAACCTGAATCTCAGGCCCTTGTCGCTTCTTTGTCTTTGGGACCGGTTTCTCTGCGACTGGCTCGTCGTGGTTGCCATCGTCCGCATCAAGAGCAGCTCCGGACCAGTCGAACCCTCCGGCATCCAGTCCACTTAGACCGTTAGATGGAGGATCATCCATTTCCACATCCTCGGAATCGTCGGAGTTGTCGGAGTCATCCGAACGCTTATCCGTTCCAACAATATGAACAGCGGCCCCAGCATCAGGCATTTCGTCATCTTCGCTTTCGCCGTCGTCCTCATCCTCGCTCTCGTCCTCCAACGCTAGCGCGGCTCCGGCATCTTCATCGACATCCATATCGCTATCGTCGCCGTCCTGGAAATATGATGGCTTGAGGCCAAGGCTGACGCGCCTCTGCTTCGTATCAACCTTGATCACTCGCGCCTTGACCCTGTCTCCTTCGCTATAGAGTTTTTTGGGATCCTTGACCGCCTTCTCTGCCATTTCGGTGCGGTGGCAGAGACCCCTCAGGTTATGCGATCCATCAATTTCGATGAAAGCACCGAAGTCCTCCACTTTGCGAACTATACCAGTGACGTCTTGTCCTTCCTTGAGGTCAAAGATGGTGGTGAGAGATTTGAAGTCTCCCTCGACGACCGACTTTTTCAAACTCATCCCAAGGCGTCCGCCTTCTACCGACACGACGCGGCCCTTGACGACCTGATCAACCTGGAAATGCTCCTTCCATTCCTTCAAGAAATCATCGGATGCATCGCGGATCTTGACCATGGCAACTACATCGCCGCCTAGGTTCACGAACAAGCCCTTGTCCGCGACATTCTTGACGAAGCCCCGGACAATGTCTCCGACCTTGAGCTCCGTGTCCTTGGTGATCTCCCTATCTTTGACGGCAAGAGAAGAGTTGAGAACCCTGGATTTGCGAGTTGACAGGCGTATCTTCTTGTTGCTCTTGTCGAGATCCACAACAGCGACTCGAAGTATATCGTTCTTGTTCGAAGCGAGGGGGTTTGCTTCGTCATAGTCATCAGCAAGGTCGATCGCATGGATTGGCGCGGCAAGGTTGGCGCTCAGGCTGACAATGACGGAGCGATCGTTGACCTTGGTGACCCTTCCAGCCAGAACCATGCCTTTCTTGATCGTGTCCCAGTTAAGTCCGTCATCCGGGCCGTCCTTCTTGGCAGAGAGATCGAGATGGGCGTGCTCCAGGTCCACGGCAAGGACACGGACTTGGAGGGCAGATCCAACCGGGAAGCTCTTCTCTAGATCTCTTAGTTCCTCATAATCGTTGGAGACCTCTCTGGCGGCGATTCTGCCTCTAACGTTGGGAGACAGATTGACCCAGAGGCAGTTGTCTCGGATTGCGTTGACAAATGCAATCCAAGTAGACCCCGCTTCCACCTTCTCTAGGCTTAAAGACTGCGGAAGTCCTTGCGATTCTAGGTCAGAAGGTTTGATTGAAAGCTCGAGAACAGAATGAGTAGAGCGATGTGTAATTGGGAGGAAGCGGTGATTGCGAGCGTCGTGCACACCCAAGACTCGGACGTCGATGACATCGTTCGGCTTGAATCGTTTGAGCGGCCGCTTACGGTCGGGGATCTTGTTCCAGTCGTCAAATATCTGCGAGACGTCCACTCGCCCCTGCACGTTGTCTGCAATCTTGACATTCAACTGCGTTCCCTTGACCGCGACAACCTTGGCCTTGGTCAACCTGCCGATGGACAGATCGTCCAAGGAGATGATCGTTTCATCCACAGGATTGATCACTTTCTCGCCGACCTTTACAGCTCGTTTAACATCCTCATCAGCCACAGAGGGAATGGCGACCACAAGGCGGCCATTTTCGGGATCGACCGACGTGAGCTTGACTTGAATGGGCTGGAAATTTCGGAGTCCAAAGTTGTCCTGTTCTTGGGATTCCTTCGGCATCTTTGACTTTGGTAAGAGGGCGGTCAGCCTGCCTGCAAAGTCCACGAATGCCGCTGTCGGTGTGATGTTTCGGACGAAGCCTTGCACGACGTCACCGACTCGTACGTCCTCGATGGTGGTGATGAGTTTTCCATCCTTGGCTGCCGCGACGAGGCTCGGCTTATGGGATAAGATGATGGCTCTGCGGCCCTCATTCTTCTGTAACACGACTAGGTCGGAAAGGGTCTGGCCGGCGTGGATCTTCTTAAGGACAGATCGCTCCTTGTGGTTAGAGTTGTCCGTGAGATGTCCGACAGGCAAGATGGCCCTTAAGCTGCTTCCGACCAGCTCAACAAAGACGTCGTCCTCCGTTTTTTCAGTGACTTTGGCCGAAACAAGCTCGCCAATCTTCAGATCGGCTAGCGCCTTTCTCTTCTCAAGGCCGAAAGCGCTCGGATCCTTGCAAGAAACGATCAGCCTGTTCTCCTCCGGATTAAAGTTCAAGACGTGAACGCTGACGACTTGGCCGACGCGGAAGTGTTCCTTCGGATTATGGATATATGCCTCGCTCATCTCTGCGACTGGTAGGTAGCCCCGAAGCTGCCCATAGAACTGCACAATGGCACCATGCGGCAAGATGTTGATGATTGTGCCAAGAGTCTGGAGTCCAATGGAAAGTTCATCATAGGAGTTGACAGGAGGTTTGTCAGAGTTGACCAGGGCTTTGGCAAGTGTTAAACGCAGTTGGTGCCTGCTCGGGTTAGTCGAGAGGACACGAGCCTTGACTTTCATGCCTTCGCGGAACTTTTTCTCGGGATGCTGCAAGTGGACGTCGGCAAGATGGATTTCTGGAACCAATCCGGTGATACCCTCCGCCAGGTTGACCAGAACACCACCGATACCTTCTGGCCTGATGACAAGCTTCTCGATTGTACCAGAGACAACTTCACCAATAGGAATGTCCTCGATACGGAGAAAAGGCTGCTCGAGGATGCGTTTCTCGAACGAGAGCAGGAAAAGGCCGTCCATCGCGTTATAGCCAATAATCCTGCCCGGATGCACAGACCCAGTCTTGTACGGACCGCTATTCTCCCACAGAGCGTCTACCTTGCCGTCTTTGACTCGGGAGATGTGGACGAAGCCAGAGACACCTGCCACGCTGACATCCACGTAGAGGCCAATGCCAGGATCAACTTTGACCACAGTGCACTTCTCAACGTGAGACGAACTTGGGAGAGCAGCCAGCGGCGAGATTTCCTGTCCATCCCTAGAAACGGTCTTCGGCTTCATCGATAGGACATGGGGCAGAAGTGAGAAACCGAGCTTGGGTTTGTCGGCCGTGGGAAAGTTGCATATTATTCTCGCCTTCACCCTCGAGCCTGTCTTGAACTTGGTTTCGAGATCGACATCGTCCGGGAAAGCTCCAGAATGTATGCGATCGGCGGTGACGTCCAAATGTCCCAGAACTTTACCGATTATGCCCCTGGAGGAAACCTCCGACACGAGAACATCAGCAATGGTGCCGGGCAGGAACGTGTTGATCGTGGTAGCGTCCTTGGGGGAGCTTTTGGCATTGCTGAGCTTGTCCTTCAACGTGGATAGCTGCACAACTTGGCCATTAGCTCGTTTGCTCGTAACGATGCAAAGCAGAACCGACCCGGGCTGCATCCTTTCCTCAGATATGCTGCTGTCCAGTTGCTTGCGGGGTAAGAACCCCCGAACTTTGGAGTCCGATATGCCGAGCTCCATGACGAAGCCGTGGTCTTCTGCGCTCGCCACGGAAGCCATGACGGTACAGCTCTCGACCAAGTCTTGTTCCGACAGGCCGGTATTGGTAAGGTCAGGCTGCAGAGAGAGCTCAATGTGTCGCTTGGCCTTTCCTGTAATATTTGCATCTTCATCTGTCGTGGAAAGGACATAGCCTCGAACATACTGGCCGACCTCGAAGAGCGGCTTCAGATCTACGTCGTCAACGTCCTTGGCCTCGGTGTCAACCTCATCCTCCTCGGCCTGCTGCTCGAGTTGAGCAAGACTCGCCTGAAGCCTTTCAGTAAGACCCTGGGAAACCGCTGTGATGTTTACATGACCAATCAGGCTATTCGGGAGGGCAATCGAGACATCTTGGGCGTTGACGTTGTAGATCTGACCGAGAACCAATGACCCCTTGACCAAACGCTACCGCCAGTCAGCATGGAAAAGACCGAGGTCGCAGGAAGAACTCCATACCTTGTAGTTGAGGCTCTCAATCTGCACAGAATCTTCATCTCGTTCCTTGGTGGGCCCGTCGGTCTTTGGTAACGACTTCCGCTTCTTCTTGCCATCTTTCTCCTTCTTGGTCGATCCTTCGGGCTTCTGCTCAAAGAGAACATCGTTTTTGGCCTGGATGGAAATCTTTTTGTGCTCAAGAGGCGACAGGACGCTGCCACCACCGCGGGGGAACAAGGGCTCTTCCTCCTTCAGCTTTGATATGACCTTCGCCGCGGCCGGCTTCGAGCTAGCTTTCCCCTCCTCCTTGTCGGACTTGGATCGCTTGGGAGGCCTTACATCGGTGGCTGATTTTGGTGATTTTGAGGTAGCGGGACCTCCGGGGCCTTCTTTGCGCTTCAAGGAACCCATGGCTGCTTGTTCCTCGGCGGTTGCGTCGCAATGGAAGATTTTCTCTTCAGTCGCATCCGCTCCGGTTGCCTTGCACTGTAAGAAGCTGCTGCCCGCCCTCAAAAAAATTTGGGCTGGTGGAGTTGTGAAAGTCCGATAAGGGGCTCGATAACGATAACGATAGCGCCTACCCCCTCGCCTGCCGCCTGCCTGCCCGGAGCATGCACGGGCTGGTTGTACATACACGTTACTACCTAGCGTACGTGCTTGTACTGTACCCAACAGACCGCATTAGCCCCGCTTAGTAAGGAAACTACCGGCCGAGGCACGCTCCAGGCCGCCGCTCAACAAAGCGGCGCGTGCTCCAGCCGGGTCCAACCAGTGACGTACTCTAGACGGCTCACCCTCTAGGAGGGGCTAGAACGATTCGACGTGCGTAGACGGAGCGAGGCGGTTGGATAAGGCAACAACCTGCATCAACAACCCGAGCAAACAAAGTCGAGGAGGACAGCTTGACAGCACTACACTACATAAGCTATGAACTGACAACTCTACCCTGCCATTTCTTATTTTCCCCTCTCTTATCTCTCCTCTCTTCTTTCTGGTTCCCTTGCGACATCCTCTGTAGTGCCACGATGGGCCCCCGAAAGCGTGCGAAGCCGAACCCGGCCGAAACCACCTCTTCAGCCAGCCTCGCCACCAATGTCCCACCTACGGTCCATCGAAACTCGTCGACAAATGTTGCCAGCTCCGCGGGGTCCACGTCTACTGCTGGCCAGGAGACACCCATCTCCTCACAGCCTGACGACCCTACTGACACCACCAGCATCACGAGGCCGAAGTCGAAGGTGCCGAAGCAGCAGGTAACCGCTGGACTTTCATTTGTCGAGGACAACACAAGGCCCGCGCGGGGACTGACCGACCGCAAGGTTAGGAAAACTGGGAGTTGGTATGGTTCCTGGCCAAGAAAGTCGGCGGCCTCTACATCACTTGCGCGGGAGTCCATCTTGGGCGGAACGTCGCGGCCTAGTGCCACGGCTGACTTCAGCCGATTTGACACGAGCAAGAAGAGCAGCGACGCCACAAGCGTCGACAATATGTCGATATCCTCGAAGCAGCTACCCCAAATTCCCGAGAATGGAAACAACACCCAGGCGAAAGATCCGAAGTCAAGCGAGTCGCCACGTCAAGGGGCGACGCAAGCGGCCGAGGCAAATGGGAAGGTGGACCAGGAGGGAGATGCACACATGAATACGGATAAGGACATTGTGCCTTTGGCACCAGCGCCAGAGATCAAAGAGCTAGTCCAGAGACCTGCAACCTCGTCTGGCTGGCTAGGCTGGTTTGGAAGGTCGGAGGTCGATCCAAAACCTGCAGCACCAGCGGAAACGACGGCTGCCGAGTCTCCTAAGGAGGTATACAAGCAACTAGCGGATCAGGAACCTCCGAAAGCACCCCCCGAAGCACCCACCGAAGCACCCCCCGAAGCACCTCTAGAAGCATCAAAGGTACCAGTAGAAGAGCGACCAGCGACATCCTCTGGAGGCTTCTGGTTTGGGTTGTGGCAAACACCAGCCGCCCAACCTGAGCAGTCGGCATCGGTGGAACCGCCGCCGGGGGCCTTGGAACCTCCCAAGGACTCCGGGGATGGGGATGTTGTCATGCAAGACGCGCCTCCGATCGTGGAAACTGCCCCAGAGCCAGCGGCAGAGCCAGTGCCGACACCCAAAGCTGGCTCCACCTGGGCGTTCTGGTCCCGAGACAGCTCTAATACGGCCGAGAAAGGCAAAGCACCTGCTGTACAAGAGGAGCCGGGAGAGTTGGCGGTGATTGGCGAGAGCTCCGAGTCTCATCCAAAGAGAACAAACTCGATCGAGATCAAGGAAACGCCTCTCAAGGAGCCTCCTAGCAAGGCTGCAAGCAAAGCCGCTACGCCGAGCACAGTTCCGGCAAAGGAAGTCGTCTCAAAGAAGAATAAACGAAACCGCCCGCATTCGATGGACATACGCGAGCCTATTACACCTCGTCCCATCACCCCAAAGACTGAGACAACACCAAAACCTGTATCACCAGCCAAAACCACGGGCTCGAAAACGCCTACTTCGATCAAAGCGCCCCTACCCCCTAACCTACTTCTTCCTTCCTTCAGGAGCACCTACCGAATGAAGGAGAACCCTTCGATTCTCAGCCAGATAGCTCAGTTCTTGACACGGACCCAGCAAGCCCCGGCGAACCACGTGTTTCTCTCCAAGGAACAGCCGAAGATAAAAAAGGCCATTGCAATAGGCGTTCATGGTCTGTTCCCTGCTCACTACATCCGCGCCATGGTCGGGCAGCCAACAGGCACGTCGATCAAATTCGCCAACCATTGTGCGGAAAGTATTCGAAGGTGGGCAAATCGCAATGGCTGCGAGGACTGCGAGATCGAGAAAGTCGCTCTCGAAGGGGAGGGGAAGATCGGCGAGCGAGTCGAGAATCTATGGAAACTTCTCCTGAATTGGATAGAACATATCCGCCAGGCAGATGTCATTCTTCTCGCTTGCCACTCCCAGGGTGTTCCGGTCACCATCATGCTCCTCGCTAAGCTCATTGAGCTCCAAATTATAACCTCGGCCAGGATAGGGGTCTGTGCAATGGGTAAGTTCTAGGCGGAGAGCCTTAGTCAGAAACCAGTTTAGCCACTCTAGAGCATCGCTGACGCAGGAGATAGCTGGTGTGTCACTGGGCCCGTTTCCCGATTATCGATCCAGCATGGGTATTCTTATGGGCTCTGCCGCGGAGCTCTGGGAATTCGCGAATCCGGAGAGCGAGGTCTCGAAGCGACTGGAAGCGTCGCTCAAGATCGTGCTAGACTACGGCGCAAGGATCACGTACGTGGGCAGCATCGATGACCAGCTGATACCCATGGAGTCGGCCATCTACTCACCAGCTCACCATCCGTATATCTACCGATCGGTTTTCATCGACGGCCGAATACATGCCCCTGACTTGTACGTATCCACCGCCACTGTCAACTTGCGTACTAAACTGACAGGCAACAGTATCGCCCACTTGGTCGGATTTGCGCTGAAACTCCGCAACCTGGGCATATCCGACCATGGTCTCGTCAGGGAGCTTTCCCTCCCGCTCGCAGGCAGCCTCGTGGGGGGCGAGGGCCACTCGCGCCTCTACGACGATGACCAAGTGTACGACCTGGCCGTGTCCCACGCGCTCGAGACCACATCTGTGGGCAGGGTGCCGTGCGAGATCCACAAATACGAAGGGCTGACGCAGTCCAACCCGTATCACCTGCCGTGGATAATGCGCGGCCTACTCGAGGAAGATTTCGTGAAGACGGAGCTGTACTCCGAGACGGCCGAGCTGCTGCGGGAATTTGATGATTGGAAGCCGGTGAACAAGGCGTTGAAGGATGTCAAGTATAGACTAGAGGCCGTAAGGTCGAAGTTGTGAAGGGAATTTCTATATGCTTGCCGCAATGTCCTGATAGACCAAAGAGGGTCCGGCTCGCTCCGGAGGATGCATTTTTTTTTATCCCGGGGCTCTGGGGGATATCTTTTGCCTTGGGGCGACAGCGAACTGGTTTAGATATGACCAGGAAATGTACACAGAACATATATACGATACCCAAACGAAGCCATTCACTTTCCCCTACTCACCCGTCCGGCTCTGCCATTTCGGTCATCGGCAAATCACCCAGTGTATGTATACACCTATTTTATATGGTACAAGTAGAGATCAAGCCCCGTCCATCGTGCATATTCCGCATTGCCCAGCTTTCCATATATGCGAACCCCATGCCGGCTAGTACATTTAATTCTACACCAGAGCTGCTATCTTCTCTTCAAGCTCGGCCCAGCTTCCACCTGTGAATGAGATCCTGAATCTGGTCCCACGACATCGGCGCGGCCTGCTTGAACCCAGACTCGCCTTCCGCCTCCTGGAGCACCACTGTTGGTGCACCGCTGCCTTTGCCGCTGTTTTCTACCAAGCCCCCGACCACCATGCTCGCAACCCGTCGTAGGTCGTTGATGGTCAGCTCGTTAATGCGTCGAGTCATCTCAGCGACGGGAATCTTGTGTCCGTGCATCTGCACCTGCCGGCCTAGGTCCTCGAGCTCAACCATGCGACTCTCGAGGTTCATGAGCAGCGACGACCGCAGCTGGTTCTTGGCGCGGCGTACCTCTTCCTCCTGGAGCGCCATGCCGCCGCTCTCGAGCGTAAGGGCCTTGAGCTGACCGCACATGGCGTCTAGCATGGCAGCGGTGCGGCCGGGGAAGCACGATGCGCTGATACCAAACAGGCCGCTGTCAGTGTAGCTGTGGTTGAAGGCCACGGCAGACTCGACCCAGCCGTACTGGTTCAGCACATGAGTGTACAACCGCGAGTACATACCCTTGCCCGGCCCGCCGGCCGAGAAGGAGCCGCCACCGCCGAGGAGAGTCTGCAACGTGGCGAGGGCATAGATGTCGTCGGAGCCCATGGGGACGCCCTCGAAGGCGAGGTGGATGTGGGTAAAGGTTGGCATAAGCGGATTAGGAGATGGTGGCTGTTTTGGTAATGATAAAAAGCCACCCGTGTAGTGTGCCGGCTGGTACATGTCAACGGGGACGGTGGGCAAGACAGAGGCGTTATGTGCGGCCGAGGTCGAGATGTTTTTGAAGAAGGGGATCCTGGACATCAACTTTGGGGATTGTTGTGGCGAGGAGGATGCGGAAAAGGATGAGGTTGACGAGGATAATTCATCTGATTGGGCACCCAGAGAGTCGAGGGAGGTCTCTGAGCCGGTTCGGGACAGATTGGGCTGAGCTGAGGACTTCATGTCCCCAAAGTATTGCTCGGTCAAGCGAACAGCTTCGGCATGCGGCACGCCCGCAAATGCCACCACTATCCGCTCCGGCTGGAAGAAGGCGTCCCGATACGCTTGGATGACACCCCGGTCGATCTTGTCCAGCCGCTCTTGGGGGCAGAGCAAGGGATTGCCTAATGTGTTGTCCTTGAACGCTGCCATGTGGACGAGCTCGGGCAGGATGAGCTCCGGCTTGGACCATATCTCCCTGACCTCGTACTCCGCCGTATCAAGCTGCTGGCTGATCTCCTCGTCGGTGAGCAAGGGGTCTCGGATCGTCTCGGCGAGGAGGCCTGTCGCTGTGGGGACGGCCGAGTTGAAGGTTGCTGCTTGGTACATCATGGACTCTCGCGAGGACGCGCATTGTATGTTACCACCCAACGTCTCCGAGACCTCGAGCATCTCATCTGCCGACCGGTTCTTGGTTGATTTGAAGGCGAGACGGTCCATGATGTGGCTGGCGCCGCGCAGGTATTCGTTTTCGTACCGTGACCCGGCGTCAATGTAGACACCGACGCCGGAGAAGACATCGGGAAGGTCCTCCGACGCAACTCGAATGCCGTTCGGAAGCGTTGTGATCCGATCGAGCTCAGTAGGCTCCTGCGATAGCGGTCAGTTTTTGGTCTCTGGCAACGGTCGGTGGCGAAAGCAAAAGGGGAGGACGTAGAAACGTGCCTTGGGTTTAGGTGTCGTGATGCTCGCGAAAGCCCGGGGGCCTACAGGAAAGCGTGTGCGCCGAGGAACTAGGGAGGATGGGCGGACCCGCGCGGCGAGCCGCGAACTTATTCCTGTTCGAAGCATGGCTGCTGCTGTGTGTTGCTAGGAAGACGGTGCGCTTCAACTGTCGTCATTGCGCGAGCCGCGAGGAAAAGATTCCTTATCGGTCGGGCTGTATTGATATGCAAGTATCGATGCCGACATATGCTCTTAAATCACGCATATTGTGGATATCTTGGTGCCACTAACGCAGCCTGCGACCCTATATTGGGGCGCGCAACCGTTATGTCCGGCGGTGCCCCGACGTGCTCTGTCTCCGCCTTACGAGGAAGTCATCATGGACTCGCATTTTACGAACGTACCGAATCGGCACTAGGTCATCGTAATTTTGCTTCTGAGGAAATAATCAAATGCCTGAAAGTGAGGCGCCTTAGATTTTGAAAGTTCCTCGAATATAGACACACACACAGAGAGAGAGGGGAGGAAGGAGACAAAGCCAGGATGCGCCACCAAAGAACGATGTATAACGCCTAGGGATGTAAAACGCCTAGGTTGGAACGAAATCGTATTTTCTTTGCTCTCCGGGGCCTTGGCTTCGATAGCTACCGGATCAAGCAAAATACTTGATATGAGGCTGAGTTCGCCCTGCGATCACGGCGCGGCTGATCTGCGCCGTAGATCGCCCAGGCTTAGAAAGCACTGTGCATGGGGCATACAGAGTAAGGGGCACGCGAGGGACTTGCTATGTCAGCCTCTGAAATGAGAGGCGCTGTGTGAAGTGATCCCTTCCAGAGCCGCAATTGCAGGATCTATACGAAAGTCTTTACTCACTTGCCTAATACGGGACCCATATCTTATGCCCCTGACCTTGATACCCTGTGAATGGGTACTCGTATTACGCAGTCGATCGAAGTACCAGCCCTCTCTCTCTCTCTCTCTCTCTCTCCCTCTCTCTTGTTCCTTCAAGGCCATTCTATTTGTGGTGTAAATCAAACCCACTCCTTGCGCTCGCTAAAGTGAGAACGTCTTGGTCTATAAGAAGGAATGTTGACGCCGCTTGCCAACTGCCGTGGCACATGCTCAGCCGTTTGCGTCTCTGTCCATGACATGACACAACATCTTCCTCCTGCCAACCTCGGAATACAGCGATTTTGTTGCTGGAATGAGACAATCCCCACTCGAGGATCTGCTGTTAACGTCGACGTCGAGTCTCTAGCATCCTAAGAGACAGGATGCAACTCATAGTGGCCGCCATCGCCCTCGCCCTCGCCGAGCTCGCGGGTGCCATGGCTAGCTGGCCTGGTCTAGATGCTTTTCGGTCGCAGCCACTGGAAGCTGCCGTGGACTGTGCCACACCTGGAGATCATGCGTGTGCCGACGTCATTGGCACTGGACGCCAAGGCATCGTCGCTTGTGATGCCCAGAGACACTGGGTGGTGAGCTCCTGGGTTTAGACCCAAAATTCCCAAGACCCGTCGCCTCCGGCTCGGGCCCACTAATCAAGATAGTAGTATCTCGGAGACTGTCCACAGTTAACCCGCTGTCGCTACACGAATGCGAAGAGCTCCCCGATCTGCGTATCGGCGGTACCTATGTCGACCTCGATGCCGTGACCCAACTTCAACGGCGGGCCACAACACGCTCCCCTGTTTCAGGCATGTCGACCACCTGCTCTAACCCAGAGTCCAGCCAGAGAGAGACAGAGAGCCAGAGAGGGAGCCAGGGAGAGAGCTGTCGCTATAAAAACACCTGAAAGTCACTAGACCGCCGGGGCGATAACGTTTCTACTTTTTCTCGCTTGGACGAACTGCCACGACGCATCGTGTCTTTGACGATTTGTATAAAAACGCCTGCTCCAGAGAGCAAGCCGGAGCTAGTAAGCTTTCCGCTTGGTAGGCTGACAAGTAGCTTGGAAATGCTGGGCAGTGAGGAGGCTCGGGACACAGGATCTCGACAGGAGCATTGATCCCTCGTGTCACAAGTCGGGTTGAGCTGCGGCTCTCATGGAGCCAAGCTCGGGCGGGCATATCGGCTAATTTAGCAGGTAGTGTCACTCGCCCCAGTTTTGACAGCTTCCCATTTGGCGACGGGGTCGTACAGATGGGCGGTGGCATCTGCATGCAGGCATCCAATCGATGAGGGGTTCGCCGCCGCCGCTGCGGAGACTATCAGATCATGAGCGCAGCGCATGTGTGCGGTGTGCCACCGCTGGCTCCCTGGTTTTCCTCTAAATTGGGTGGGGGAAGGAAGGGAGGCGAGGAACTTCTGCCCTATGACCAGACCTGCACTTACCCGTCGCGGGGGCGACAACGACGAGACCTCGAAAAAGTTCGACTGCGTGCCTCGCGGTACGGTCTGATGGGAAACGGCCATCGCAAGCCGCCTGCGGCATGAAACATACCCAGCAACCCAATCTCTGGGCCCTCCAGCCGACCTAGCTCTGATGCTCCTTGGCGGCGCACGCCAGGCGCTGTCCAGGCAGGGGATGGTGTGCGCTCCAGGGAGCGCCGTTGCTCTAGACCGCACTTCGAAGCGACGGTCTGGGCGCGGCCGACTCGAGACCGCCATTGGGGGTATTGGTTGGAGACGGGCCGGGAGGCGGCCACAAAGAGACCATGCTGTCGGCGTCTGTCCTGTCATGCCTAGCTAGAGGAACTAGGAAGTCACGCAACATGTCCAGAAGTGCGCCCCCTCCTCTTGTCCCTCTTGCCCCCTCCCACCCCTCCTGAGGGGTTGCTTTGCCTTGCCTGCAACACATATCGACGAGCCGCGTAGCCGTAGCCACTTAGGCCAATACCCCCCTGCTGGGTGAACCCCTAACCCCACCGTCCGGGCTGCTGTCTAGCGTCTGAGGAGCAGAACAGGTGGAAACGAAGTGCTGGTGGACCCCTCCATCGATGCGGAGTCGTGACCTGACGAAACATGGAAGCTTGTCGGCGGGCCTGGGCAAAGAATGATCATATGGGGGTAGGATCGATCTTTCCTTCCGCGTGAACATATGTACACCACATTGCCTCAATGTCTTGGTGTACTGCCCATCTCTTACCTTACCTGTGTAGCCTCCTCGAAGAAAGGGCTTCCTCCTCGCCCGAATCCTTCTTCAACATCGTCCTCGATCGATCTCCCACCACCCCCCCCCCCCCTCCCCCAGGCCGCCTTCCCCTTCCTATCCGCAGACGGCAATCCCCGGACGGACGAGTCCTCGCCGCGCCCCACTTCCGCCTTTGTTTGTCTCGTTCCTAGCCCGTTTGCCTCTCCGGACCCAGGCCTCATTCCACTGGCTTTCTGGCTCCCCGCTACGCCCTATCAGTGCTTTTTATGGAACTCATCTTGAACCGGACTGAAACACGCAAGAAAAGGGGACTGGGCTGCCGTACCGGTATACGTACCCACCGCACCTTGGCTGCACCCTCCGCCTCCGGCCTGTCTGCGTGCATTGCGGATCACGAACCTGTTGGGCGGTCGGTATTACTGCATGCACTTTTCTGGGCTGCCTGGCGATTACTCAATTGAGGACCTGTCTCTTAGGCCCCCTCCTCGCCCAACCCAATCAATAACAACGAGTGGCTTCGATTGCTTCGTTCAGCAGTCGTTTTGCCAGGCTCACTCAGCCTGTTAATCAACAGCCCAACCAGGCGGTGCCCACTTCGCAGTGGACAGCTAATTTAGGCCTACCCCAGCCCTTCTTCCCTTCACTTCTCGGCCGGTGCTCGTTTCTCGAGACACCCGCGCCGCGATTCTGCCTCGAGCCTCCGTATCGCTGCTGTTCCCCGTCCGGAACGTGATCGACTGGCTGGGGATTGGACGAGCTTGCGCGGGACCCAGGAAGAGGTCAGCAACAACGGACGGGGGCGAATACGGTGAAAAGGGGGCCTAGAGCACGAGCGCGAGTAAGCAGAGCTTTCCAGCAGATCGCTGAGCCCGCGGCAAAAGGCACCAAATTTTAGCACCTGGCTGGGCGGTCGCGTCACTGAGGGTCGGCTTGAGCACCTCCTAGTGGCGGGAGCATCTAAATAGCCCGGCTCGGTTTCTGGGCAGGCCTTGCACCTGATCCTGTCATTCTCACCTTCTGTTGCCGGCGGCCCAGTTGTTCCCCAAAAGCCGCACATCCCACTTGCTCCTCTTATTTTTTTTTTCCCCCTGCCCCTGGGCACCCGCTCATCCTGTCAATGTTCACACATACCCCCGGCCCTGCGCCCACGTCACCGGGCCTAGGAATACCAGCTGTCTCAGCCTCTCCTGTGGCTGCCTCGCCCACATCGCCGACCTCTCGGACGAGTCGCCTGCGTAGCCTGAACATTCTCCGCAATTACACCCAGAGTCATCTTCTATCTCGGGATCACGGCAACAATAATAGCAACAACAGCCAGCAATCCGCCCCGGCCGGCTCGCCGACCTCCTCGAGATCCCCCTCGCACCTCACGCGATCAACCAGTTACCCGAATACTGCCGCGAATACATCCAGCCAGGCCAATCCCTCTTCGCCCGGCGCAGCCCACCCCAACGCGTCGAGTCTCCAGCCCACCAGGTCAAACCCGTTATCCCTGGCGCCGACTCCGACACACCCGCTCGGTTCTGCCAACCCCCTGGGTCCCGGTGACGCATCGAACGCGACCGTACAACCACCACCAGCACTTCCCAGGAGGTCGACCGACTCGTCGATTGCACCCCCGGTGTTAACCCCCGCGATTGCAAGTGGCACAACGGGAAGAAGCAGTGCATCGGGTATTGAGCCAGCCCAGTCCACCACGATGACCCGGGCACGATCGGCGACCGCCTCAGACTCGGTCGGCACCAACGGCCAGACCATCGACTTCCTCCCTTCCATCCGGTTCAGCACCTTCTACGACCCCCGGGCTACCCGCCCATCCCTCACCTTTCCTCCCATATCCAGGACTCTCCCGACCGGTGGCGAGATTATCCGGGTAGGCCGCTATTCCGAGAGGGACAACGCGGCCAATATCCCAGTGAATGTCCCGTCGGCCGCGCCGGTGGGCTTCAAGAGCAAGGTCGTGAGCAGGAGGCACTGCGAGTTCTGGTACGAGAACGGCAAGTGGTACATCAAGGATGTCAAGAGCAGCTCTGGCACCTTCTTGAACCACATCCGCCTCAGCCCTCCGGGGACGGAGTCGAAGCCATTCCCAATTAACGATGGCGATATTGTCCAGCTGGGCATCGACTTCAAGGGCGGCGAGGAAATGATCTTCCGGTGTGTGAAGATGCGGCTCGAGCTCAACCGTGGCTGGCAGAACAAGCTGAACACATTCAAGTGCGTCGCTCCCGAGCCTTCGGGCCGCCTACATTGTCCAAGCACTAACAAGCATGATAGTATGACAACACACAAGCGGCTACGAAACATGACTAATTCCTCTGGAAACAACAACTCTGGGCAAACCTATTCTCAGGACTGTTCTATATGTCTTAACAGCATTGCGGTATGTGCTAAACCTACCTCCCACCAATCTTGGCTTCGAACCCTCGGTCTCTAACATACCGCATTCAGCCCTGCCAGTGCTTGTTCGTAGCCCCTTGCTCACACACATGGCACTACAAATGCATACGTGCCCTCTTAGCCGGCCCATCGTATCCGATCTTCATCTGCCCTAACTGCCGAGCAGCTGCGGACCTCGAGGCCGAGGTAGAGGACCCCGAGGAATGGGAACAGCTGGAGTCCGACGAGGGAGAGCAGCGACAACTGGAAGGTGCCCCAGTACAAAACGGAGAGAGCCTGGCTGCCGAGGATACCACGGCGCCACCGCGGAAATCGAGGGAATCTACGCGCAGCCTCCGGTTACAACGGGCTGCTCCCGGAAGGTCCCCAGTCCCGCCAACGGAGCAGGAGATGAGCAACGGCGAGATTACGGTGCTCCTCGATGCCGCACCCGAAGTCATCACGCACGCCGACGGTGCTGGACCACAGGACGGCAGCGCACTGGTGGCGCACCAACCTGTAGCCCCAAACGCTACCTCGGAGCCTGTGCCGATCCCCTCGCCTGCCGCCGGGGCGATACACAGAGTGGGAACAGATGATGGAAGCAGCCTTGCCGACTCGGTTTCACAAGGCGGCGTGCGGTCAGCAAGAACTCCTTCGCCACCGGGGGCCCCAACAAACGGCCATGAGGGTCCCATCACGCCGCGTAACGACGCTGGGCCATGGGTCTTTGACGGCAGTGGAGTCCGCATTCGGGTCTCGGGCGACGGTGGAGCTCGAGTTACGAGCCTCGAGGCAGCTGTATCAAGCGGTGCAGGCCCTCATCCTGACAGCATGGAGATTTCGTAGGACGGAATCGCCAGTGACGAGATGCAGCTAGCACTCAGATTCCGTAAGACGGAGATTACGGCAAGCCTGCCACCGGCACTAAGTCGCCAGACGGGGGTTATCATGCATGAACAGGAGGAGTAGAAGTGATCCTTCCTTGGGTTGGCTCTCTTTTATATTGCATTCGGCAGCACAATACGGCGTGTTGGGACTGGGAGGGCAAAGTGCATGGCGGTTGGTCGTTTGTTGGTTTATATTTCCCCCCCAGCTGGTTTTGGTCTTCCCGGGCGTCGGATACCATGGATTGGAGAAGCTCTGTGCTGAGAGCCTGTCTTTGATCATTGTGTTTTTTTAACGGGGTACAATCCTCTGGTTTACTATCACACCCCTAACCTCATCCTGTCCCGGGCGGCAATTGACGGCTTTTACTGTCTCAACGCCCCTAGCTCAGGTGGGGATGAAGTTGACAATCCAAGGAGAGGAAACAGAGGGAAACCCGGCTGGCCAAACTAGAAGGTCTACATATATGGGAGCCTAAAGGAGGAAGACAGGGACACAACCACAGAAACATATCACTAATAACATATCCTAACGATGCTTGTTTCTCGTATGCCACATTCTGAAGCTCATTCAAATCGTGGAGAGGAGGTAGCGGGATGTAGTCGTGGTTTTTCTACAGTCACCCGTTTCCACTGGAGCAGGAACGATAGATGGCGAACCCCACTGCTAGGGACATAGCACCTCACCCAATAGATATCCATGGCTCGATTCAATCCAAATATACGACCTCTAGAGTAGATGGTGGCTTGTGATATTAACCGCATTTGCGAATTGACCTACATCCCTACTTCTTGAACACCGCCGCCCCCAGCCTCTCGATCTCCCTCCCATCCTGAGTGCCTCGCCCAGCCGCGTCCAGAAGGCGGGCCCAAGCTTCAGCATTCCGCGTCTTAACGGCCTCCTCGGCAGCCTTGACGAGCATCCCGCACTTCTCGTACATCAAGACGGCCTGGCCCGGCTCGAGGCTACTGCACTTGGGCACGAACGTGGCAGCCAGCCGGGGGTTTCCAGCTTGGAGGATCTGGTTATAGAAGGGCTTGGACTGGTTAGCGGCATGTATCAACGGTCCGAAAAGCTGCCGAGACAAAGGCTTACCTCCCAGCCGATGGGGCTTCTCTTTGCTCGTGCGATCTCCTCGATCTCGTTCCAGTCTCGCTTGGCAACGAGTGCTTGCAGTCTAATGGATCTGTCAGTATTCACATTCATACTCATGCATCAACAGCCAGAGCTCACCGGATCCACCAGGCCACCTTCTCCGGCACCTTGAATTCACTCTGGATTCTCTTCGCCCGGGCGTGATACCCGAGGCGAATCAACTTGAACATTGTCTGGTTGACGCTCAGCCCCGTGAAAGTGTCTGTGAGATCTCGATCAAGCGCCTCTTGCATCCTAAGCAAGGTGGTCGTCTCCTTGAGCGCCGTCAGCTCGAACGCGCTCTCCTTGGCGTTATCTGATAGCAACTTCGCCGCCAGTGTCAGCTTGTCGGCCGCCGTACGGCTCTCGGGCTGGCGGAGTGCCTCGCGAATGAAGACAGCCGCGCCGTCATATCGTCGATCGTCCTGATAGTACAGGTCCTTGAGAAGAGCCGTGTCCTCATGCCCTGGCTCTCCGTCGCCGAGGCCGAGGCGGGCGGCGGCTTCGACGAGGGCACTCGCCGTCGGGCGGCTGTTTATGGCGCGGAAGAAGGAGGCCAGGGGGAGCTTGCGCTTGAGCTCATGGAGTACGAAGTACATGAGGTCCGTGTCGCCGCTCTCGATGGCCTTGTCTAGCGCGAGCTCATCTTCTTCCATGCTGAGGAGTAACGGTACCTGGCGCCCGGCACGAGGCTCATGATTGAGAAGCTCTGTAGCAAGACGACCGCGGCCCTCGTCATAAGCAGTACGAGCGATTGCCTCGAACGAGATGCCAGGCTTGCCCGAGAGCTTCTCAACTACTAGACGGCAGATGGTTTCATCGTCTTCTGAGCCCAGCCGGACCTTGGATGACGCCCAGTGCACGTATATCTTGTCTGTGGGCAAGTGGAGATAGCCTGCAATCTTGAGTGCGAGCAGGTATTCGTGGCGATTCAACAAACGCGCCGTCAGGCCCTCAGGGCCCAAGTTTTGGTATTGTTCGTATGAAAGCGGTATACCGATCTCGAAGAAACGGACAGCGTTGAGCACCCGTAGCGTCTCACACATGTCGACGAAGTCGTCGCTGCTGTAGATGTCAAGGACAGACTTGCCGAAAGAGGCGGCGGCGAGGAGCTGCTTCTGCCAGTGAACGTTGAACTCCTGGCCGGCTGCATTGACGCAAGCATCGACGGCCTCGACCAAGTGCGTCCGAATGAGCTGGATATTATCATCTGCCTTGGGGGACTGCATCTCGAGCTGCTCGACGGCATCCAAGAGGATCGAAGCCGGGGATTCGGTGCCTAGCCGGAACACCTCCTCCGTTACGTCGGGGACCTTCTGAAGGAAGTCACAGACGTCGTTGGTTATTACCCGCACGCCATCATGGTCTGGAATCAGGTGGATTCGGCCTTCGTAGTAAAACTTTGCGACGGCGCCGCCAGGCCCGACCAGGTGAACTTCATCTTCCCATGCGATCACGACGGCATCGTTACCGCACCACTGCAAATATTTGGGCGGGATCCTTGATTTTGAGTCGTGCTCGCTTAGCCTGGTCTGAAAATCACTGGTGATGACGTGGACCTTGCCGGACTCAGTGTACAGGGCGGCGAAGCGTCCGTTGGGGGAGGCGCATATATGCGTGAACGGCCCAATGTCAAGGAAGCGGTCCTCGCATTCCATCGCATCCACGGCGTAGATTGTCTGACCGATGCTAACCAGAACCTCGACGGAGCGCGACAGAGTGTAGGCCGGGGCGATGAGGGTCCACGAGTGCACCTTGCCCTCGGGCGGTGACGTCAAGAGCCTCGGCCGCGGTTCGTCATAAGAGGATACAGATACAAGAGAGTTGTTTGATAGTAGGGCCACGAGGCCGTGGTCGTAGAACTTGCATGATTCAACCCCAAACTCCTCAGCTCCATTGCCTAGCGAGAACTGAGTGAAGTTGCCCTGGAGGTCTGTGTAGCAGCGGACAGTGCCGTCAGCGGTGACGACCAACAGCTTCTCGTCCTCGGACCAGCCTACGCCCTTGATGGAGCCCTTGTCCCAGGGGATGTTCCGTATGAGCTTGCCGGCCGAGCTGTATATGTCGACACTGGGCTTGGACGACTTGGTCGCCCGGTAGGCGATGAGCTTCTCCTCGTCGCGGTACAGGGCTGGGCAACGTTAGAACAGGGTTCTTGAGGGATGGTAATATGTGTTCACGGAAATTTTGAATGCATAATAGAGCCATAGGGATGCAGAGGCGTAACCTGCTCATTGAAGCCATGCCATGGTGAGGGGTCATGGCGAACGACGACATGGCCCCGGGGGGGGGAGGGGCGGCGAGCATGCTGGACTCACCAATGGCTCCTCCGTAGAGCGCGCCGGCAACAACATAATTGTCCAAGTCCAGGTCCTGATCAAATACCTCGGTGTAGAGCTGCACCTTTCGGTAAAAGCGCTCACCGAGCTGCTCCCAGCCTGTCGTGGGATGAGCTACGTCCATTGTGTCCCGGGCCTCTCAGCTCCTCTCCATGATTCCCGCGCTGAGAGGCGGGTCCAACAACGCGGGTCTCTCGAGCTGGGGAGGGGGGCCACCGTGATTTCCGGAATATCCTACGCCAAGTCGATTCCTTTCGCCAATTACACCAGCTTCGGTCGTGGGTTGTTCTTTGGCGCTTCTGCGAGAGCCGGCTCCTGACTTCGCAGCAGATGGAGATGTGACGACGACCTGCTCGAGCCGGGCTGCCTATTGGCATCTACGCGAGGAAGCTCGGGCCAATCTGGGCTCCAGCACTCCAGCATGCATAAGGCGAAAGTAGGCCCCGCCGCCCCAGTAGGGCCGCCGCTAACCAGGCGGCGGAAAGTGGCAGCAGCAGGCCCTAGGCAACCTGGCCGGGACAGCGACAACCCCTCCAAACCTATCCGTCCGAGCGCCAACCGTCAATGCTCCCAGCAGCACCACAGACACTTTCTCCCTCGCCTTGTCGCCCCC